>JBBPTZ010000013.1:0-121302 GCA_038094315.1 Phylloporus cf. tubipes
CCGTCTTACTCATTCCCTAGTTCCGTCTTACTAACATTTGTAATACTCCGGTAACCCTCCGTTCCGGCTTATGAATCCGGTGCAACTCCGTTAGTATTTAAACCCTGTAAATTCGTTGTAGATACTTTAGTTCGAATATCAATTTAACTACCTCCTGTCTTCCCGCACTTGAGTCTCCCAGACTCTCCTCTCTGACCTCCGACTCCGAGGACCGCGAGTACAAGGGCGCGACACATAAGTCCTGCGCCAAGAGTCCTCGCCCCCCTCCGACTCGCCCCGTACCCTCGGTACCTCCGACCCTCTGAAACTCCGAACTTCCCCCAGGAGGATCCGAGTTTAACAGTAAGGGAATATCCTTAAAACACTCAGAGCACTTTTGTAGCGTGCAGAGGCTAATAGAAGTCCAGGGGTGGTTCAAGACACAACACTAAGATTGCGAAGATCAAGAATAGAGAGTACTGTACATGCAGCATTGGTATAAGTACTCTAGCATATGTAAGCCATAGAACTCAATGGAATCAGACAGAACTACTGCGGATTGACTAATACATATAAGTCAGGTGGAAAAGACGCAGAACAACAATGCCGTTGTGAGAGAAACGACAAAGGAGTGAGGCTGTCCATAGAACATACAAGAAAGTCAAGGAACAAATCCAGGGCCTGGTCTGGTAAGATCCGAAGAAACAGCGTCAGGCCAGAAAGCAGGGTAAAGGCACTGCCAGGTCAGTGATACAACGAACAGGTAGTGTTCCCAGCAGGGGCTGGGGTCAGAGTAAGCAAAAGAGAAAAGAAAAACAGATGCATGAAGCAATACAACCGTAACATCTCTAATGTATATAGTATTATATGATATTATTATATAAACACTGCCTTTGTAGCATAGCTTTATGTATTGCCTTGCACTGCCACACATTGCCTTGAAAAGAAAACAAGTACATATTTTCAATCAAGTTGTAGAGTTTGATAAATTAAAAATTAATATAAAAAAACTTGGAAAAATATAAAAGAATAGAAAAAAATAAATCAAATGTATTACAGATGTTCACACTCCTATATTCTTTCCAGGTCAATTTTAGTTGATATGTAATAGTTCATTTCAACAAACCTGTGCAAACAAGTGTAAACATACAACACTAGTAAACAAATATATATTATAAGGCCACTGTATGCACACTCTGTTCCCACACTTCATTCAACCTACCAACTATCTGAACACAAGCACAACAATTTCTTTGACTTTTAAAGGTAGTTGAAGTTCATCTCTCAGTTAATGAGAAACAAATCCGACTTTTTCTCAGCACATTTGACTAGTATACATGTAAGTTCCAAGCTTCCAATTTTTTGATGTTATACAATACAATGTGTAACTTTCTAATTACTGTTAGACTGGCCATTAAAGCAATGGCTCTTTCTCTGAGTCCTCACCAAATACCACAGACCATACATACCTTACCACTTTCCAACACAACACTTTCTTGTAAGTTTCTTCTTTCATCTTGAAGAAACTAGAAGCACATTTTACAGTAGCTACCCCAAGACAGTTTACCCCAGGTGTGCATGACAATAGGCCTGACAATAAGGTTTCTTTGCAAATCACTGCTCACTCACAACACTGACCATACTTTCCAAGACATTGCCCCCCAAATCAAGCTTCGGACATGATGACGACGTAAACAAACTTGTTCGACCCACACCTGATCTTCCATCCTGGACCCCACTCAGGCCAGTGAAAGATGATAGAAACTCACCAACACCAGAACCCGAGGTTGACGAACTTGCAACCAGAAAGGCAACTAATGCCTCGGCAATAAATCGGCTTGCACAATCACCGATTAACGCTCGTATTACAGCCAAAAATACGCCGACCGCTCGAGGGACGGTGAAATCACCCACGAAGCCTTCTGGGCGAAAGAGAACCCTGTTCGATGGTGTTCTTATCGCAACGAAGCCGTCCTTCAGGCTTGACAAGCAACGTAGCACCCAGACGCGACATGGGCCTACGACCGCTCCGATCCCACAGGAGTTCAGCTTGGTGAATGCGTTAACGCGCACCTTTGATGCGAACAGATACACCCCCACGATTCCCCATCAGCGTGATGGCACGTCTACAGGACCACAGACCGAAACGGAGACCACCGAAGCTGATGATGAACAGCTCCAGTTCAACACGCGCCTCGCCCGCACGGCCCCGAAGAAGCCGCACGCACGAAGGAGGCTCATTGCTGTCTCCGCGAACGCGTTCGAGGCCAATTCCGAAGACACCGCGTCCCTCCAGCGACCGGTTAAACGACTCAAACAAATCGCATACGAATCGAACTCAGAGTCAATCGATGCAGCTCTCGGAACTGTACAGGCGCCAATCAGCTGGGACGCTGAACTAGACTTCATCACCAGAGAGGAAGACTTTGTTACCCCACCGCAGGCTTTAAATGCGGCCCCCGAGGCCCGAATGGATGTTGACGACGGCGACCTTGCTGCCGCTAGCCAACCTGTGCAAGGCGTGCCATCGTCCACCCAGACCCCAGCAGAGAATGGACGACGCCTGTTAACACCGGAGACTCCTAAAAAGCCCGTCCTTTCGCCCTATCAATCTCGCGGTGCTAAATTCAGGCAGCGTTTGGACGCCATTTTTGGCGAGAACACTGCTGTACGAACTGACAGGGTCGCCCGTCCCAAACCTGTAAGTTCCTGCCCCATACACCAAATGATGCCGCATACGTCCCGCTGACACGAATGATTTTCAGGTCGATTTCGACTTTTTCAGCTCGTTCGATGACCTTGATAAGGCGTCTAGCCACGTCAGCGATTCGACTGAATCAGTTAGTTCCGCTTCCACCCGAGAGGATGTCCCGAGCGCCATTCCCAGCACACAGATTACAAGCCGCTCTCACACTTCTCCCGTTGATACCAATGTGGTCCAACCTCTTGAGAGGCAGCACAACGAACCCGAATTCTCGGCAAAGCCAGCCGGCGAGGAACAGATGAACTCTTGGATTGCTGCCTTGCAGCGCCTCATCAAGGGGAAAGTACATGTCAAGGAGGAGGTGAGTTCGCGCGCTTTTCCTCGGTTTCCTCTCATCACCACTCATTCCTGTGTAGGACTTGGAGACGCTGAGCATCGTCCTCGCGGAGATAGAATCTACGAAAGACATCCTGAACGAGACTAATCCAGCGGTCAGTTCATACCTAAATGTGGCTGAAATTCGACTCACTGCAATCTTTCAGACCTTGGAGCTGCGTGAAAGCATTAAGCGTCTCTCTGAATTACACGAGATACCGTTCGGTGACAGGAATAAGTTGCGCCAGCGTGCTGACGATATTTCCCATGCATGGTCGTCTATGGCCTAGCTAGGACCGCCTTGATATCAATGTTCTCGCCGGTCAAAGTAATTTGCAGGTTCAAACGTGTATACCTCATTGATTTCGTTGATACACACTTTTCGGTAGTGGAATGTTAGACTCATGTGGTTATGCAGTTTGTAGATACATCAACCTTTGCCCAAAGCGACAAAGCACAGATACTCTTGTCAATCCTGTTACTTCCCTACACAGAAAGAACCAAAAATTGCGCCTAAAACCTCTTCCGTACTGACACCAGATCCAGAAACCGCTCCGATCGCGCGTGCGGCATACCGCAGCGATTCTGCAGCGATTTCGATTTGGGCTAGTGCTGTACAACAATTCGTCAGACGGTCGGAATTCCGGGATTACGAGTGCCCTTACGATACGACTTGAATTCTTCTAGATGCCTCACTGCATTTTCCAAGTAGTCTCGGTGCCGTGCTTGAGTAATGAGTGGAGACTCGTCGAGAGACATCGTCTCACTATACCTTGAGACACACGATGAAGTGACGACGATAGTGAATGAGCAAGGACGCACACATATCTCTCCTTTAGTACCGAAGTAAGGCCCTCCAAAAATTCTCGAGTCCCTAGATCAAAACGAAGGCTTATAGTCCAGAAGTGTCGCGGAGTCCAGGAAGTATGGCGAAGCAGTGCCTCATCCAATGCTTCTTTCAAATCGTGGGTGGATACTAGAGCAAGATCAGATTTGTTGAGAAGGAAAAGGGTGTCGGGCCGCAGATGGCCAACAACATCATCTGGTATAGTAATTTTGATTTTTTTCTCTGATGTTCTTGGTATAATTTCGTCGACAGCAAGAACACAGATTGAGACGTCCGAAGCTTCAATACTATTACAGTGAGCACTGGTCCCGCCGAATATCATGAAACTAGACGTACACATTGCCAGCTCGCTCAACACCAATCCTTTCGATCGCATCGTCCGTGGTACACCTGATCCCCGCGGTATCGTTCAAAACGACGGGCAATCCTCCGATGTCAAGGGTGAGACTGAGGACGTCTCGCGTCGTCCCAGGAATCGGAGATATGATAGCAGCATCTCGCTCGGCTGGAAGAACTCGTCATGCGGGAACGAATAGATGGTACAAACTAGACAAACCGAGGAAATTAAAAAGGCTGCTCTTTCCGGCATTCGGCGGACCAAAGATGACAAGCTTGATGCCGGATCGGAGAATCTCTCCCCTGCGGTTGTCGGACAAATGGGAACGAATGCAGTCTATGATTTCCTGTGCCCGCGAACAAGCTAGAACAGATGTGATTGAGGTCCGGGCGGACGGGGCTACATACATACTAACCTTGTTCGTGCATGCGTCCCTGCCCCAACTCATCAACATCCTCGCCAAAGTCAATGAAGCCTTCGACATACATGAGACAATCCAGGATTTGAGTTCTGAGAGCATCGAAGCGAGCACGTTGTGTGCCCTGTTGGCCTGATCAGTGTGGGAGCATGTTAGGTGGGCGAGACCTACTGTTGCACTAGATACCGCAACACGTCTCTGTGTGTCCGTCTCGGCGTCGATGAGATCGCGCAAACCCTCTACCTGAGTTAGATCCAACCGACCGCCTTGAAATGCACGCCGAGTGAACTCTCCTGGCTGAGCTGGGCGGCAGTACGGCAACGTTGACAAAGCCCGGAAGATCGAAGAGAGCACTGCTCTGCCCGAATGAACCTGGAGCTCGAGGACGTCTTCAGTAGTGAATGACTTTGGTCCTGTGGGGGGCATGAATAGACCGGTCGAAACGTTGAGCGGGGAGACTCGCCTTTGAAGAAGAGAAGCAAACCGTGGTCAAGTTTCTCCCCGGTAATCGGGTCGACGACGTGACGAAGTTCGGCAAGTCGTTGGACGGGTGGTTTATAAGTCGCAGACGGTCGGACCGGACGAGTGACGGCTTCGCAGACCTTTGAAGCGTCCGGTCCTGAAACTCGAATGACGGCGACGCCGCCCTTCCCTGGGGGCGTTGAGAGGGCATAAATGGTCCTTCGCTGGGCGTCGGACGGGGTGAGGTCGAGGTTCACCTTGGTCGAGAATTGGCGGAGACCGCGACGCCATACCATCGAAGTCGCGTTCAAAGTGAGCTACCGTTCTCACGCAGCTTTCTCCCTTGTCAAAAGCACCAACCAACTCGCCATGGGTCAAACACGTTCGTCTCCTCCTCATGATTCATATCTGCGCTCACACAGCAGCGAACAGCGTCCCAGTTCATGGAGGACATGCAAAGGCGCTCCAATTGTATGTCGATCGCACACGTCTTTGCTTCACCAAATGACCCAATAATCCAGTCACGTCTGCCGAGCTAGAACGTCTCAAGAAACGCTTCATGAAACTCGATAGGTACCCATTCACTCCATCCAGGGGCCTCCCGTCGTTTCTGACACGCCCCTAGCGACGGCTCAGGGTCTATCGACCGCGAAGAGTTCTTGCAAATACCGCAGATCGCAAGCAATCCATTGGCATCGCGAATGATAGCCATCTTCGACGAAGAGTGCGTGTCGCGCTCAAACACCATCTATTTACCGTACCTAATCCCCTTTTCGTAATCAGCGGTGGAGGTACCGTCGACTTTCAAGAATTCGTCGGCGGCCTGAGCGCTTTCAGCAGTCGCGGCGGTAGAGAGGAAAAGTTAAGATGTCCGTTCGCCGTCGTCCATCCCTTTGTCATAGATCTCACGCTGCGACTCAGTCGCTTTCAAAGTCTACGATGTAGACCGTGATGGCTTCATCTCCAACGGGGAATTATTCCTCGTGCTCAAAATGATGGTTGGTAACAACCTCAAGGTACAGCGCACTTGCCTGCAATTTCTCCCACCACCTAGCCAACATCCTACATTTCTAGGATCAACAACTCCAACAAATAGTCGACAAGACAATAATGGAAGGAGATCACGATCGAGACGGAAAACTTAACTTCGAAGAATTTGCTCAGATGGTTTCAAACACCGTAAGCCGCGTTACTTGCTCTACAGGTCGTCGTCCTGACAATGCCATTCGATCAGGATATCGTAAAGCAGATGACTCTCGAAGACTTATTCTAGCCAGTTACGTATCATACCCCCGGCGTTGCGCGACACGATACCACAGCTACACGGAGTTGATCAGTCGGTAACGGGCGGTCCAACCATTTGTATCATAACACTTTTATTGTCATGGTTGTATGTCAAGAACCCGCATCTCGAAGAAGAGCTAATCCTAAACCCCAAGGAAGACGGCATCACGCAAGGCGATTCAGAGAGTTTTTTTTTTGGCCATCATGTTGGACGCTCTGCTTTCCCACTCTGTGTAACTGATAATGTAGCCTCTCGAGTCACAGACACACGCATCAAATCCATGTTATCTTGAATCGCCATACAAGCAAGTTTGATCTTAAATTGTATTGAACCTTCGTCCGCCTGAGCCTAGCCTAACTTGGCTTGGAAGGGCGTGCCATCGGAATAGCCATGTTCTAGACAGCTGCCAAGCCTTTTCGTCGTGAGGTACGGCCATGGCTTGCTGTAGACACCCCAAATCTGGGACTCGTTTGGCAAGTGACATTCATCAGTCCCAAGTGCAAATAAAGTCATAGTTTCGCCATCACTTGCTGCGCAAGCCCATAGCATATCGTGGCCGTCACTCGTGATAGATGTCAAAGATAAGCCCTCCATGAACACAGTAACTCCGATTGAAGCACCATCTCCTGACCTTTTGCCTCGAGCGACCGCGTGGTGTGAATGATATCATAAAATTAGAAGACAGATGCTGGCAACAGTGTACGCAAGAAAATAATTAAGTAGTGAGACCAGATGAGTACATGATAGAACAACAAGTCCACTAATGGATAGTAAACGCCTACGGGTGGCACAGGACGAGACCGAGAATGCTGAATGGTACAAAAAGGTTACACCAACGCCATCTTAAGCAAAGCGCCTACCGGGACGATAAGGGTATGATATAGGTGACAGTCAGTAATAGTGAACAGAGTGGTGGAGCCGCGGGTTTCCCATGATAGCCTTCTATTCTATGTTTCACCTGACAGCCCCTGAGATAGGCCAGAGCACGTTGGTGCATGGAACAATACGAGGGAGACGTGGAGCCGAGGAAAGAGGTGGCAGCGATAATTGCACAACAAAGTGGAGGAGCTTGATTGTAAGATGGTACGCGTCCGGTCAAACGAGGGCAAGGGGTGCATGGGGCAGACGCCACATCATCATTCCCAAGAGGGGACACCCATCATAAAAGGTGAATGCGAGCTCGGCCTTCCGACGTGAGTGAAAAAGGTGGTATGGGATTGTTGCATCGACTGCGATGCTTGCAAGTAAAAGGGATCGGTGGACGTGAAGAGAGAGGAAGGACACGAGTCGGTGGGAGAGCCGATGTTTGATGCTGAGAGAGGGGTCAATGATGGAGCAGACATGACCCTTGTTGCAGAGTCGCCCTTGTAGGGGGAGCGTGGCGAATCTGGAATGACCATGTCTTCCACGATGCGCTCTTCATCCATCTCTTCTAAGTCGCACCAGCCCTGATCGGTGCCCTGTCTCCGCGCATGAGAAACACTGCGCCTGCGAGAGTGTTCTGCGATGTCTGAAACTGGGAGAGGCCATGTGTATGAGGTGGAGGGCGTCCGAGCGGTAGGGGTCGTGCAGTGCTGCACATTAGCCGGATCACGCCGAACGATGTTCACGCTGACCCCATGTACAAACGCCGATGCATGGGGGTGGGGAGAAGAGATGGAGAGCTGGTTCGTCAAGAGGGACTGGGCAAGCTGGGCCTGGCGTGGGTTTGTGAGATGATCTCCCGTGTGGGGTAAATGAAAGACATACCTGAAGAGCAGCGAGGTCGGTTGCTTCCTGACCGATGTGATTAGCAGACAAGGAAGCGACGAGGTCGTCGACGGAGACGCTCATGATCAAGGGAGGAATCTGCGACAGGACACAGGAGAAGGCAGGTACATAACGACCCCAAACACGCGCCTCGAAAATTGCCTAATTCGGATTCCGGTACCTTCCAGGCTTCCGTTCAGCTTGTTAGCGCACCTCAGTTGCCAGTCGGTCGAGTTCCTTGTATGTGCCACGGTACCACGACCAACGCGGGGTTGGCGGCCGCATCAAATGGCTACGTGTCACCGGATTACCCCTGCCCAGAGGATCTGAAAGGCCAGATGTCGAGTTACTCGAGTACCCAATTGCCAAGATGTTCGGCGGAACACAACTTTCGACTGGACGTTTGCATAGGAAGACAACTATTAGATCATAATGTGTAGATACCAACTCTATCCTAGCTTACTGTCTCAAAGGAACTATGGTACCAACCGATGGGGTCGGGTTTAAATGTGACCTTGTTTCTTCTGCAAGCTCCGTAGATACTTTGACCCTCCAGCGTTGAAAAAAATGATTCCACAACCTAGGATCCAGAAGCCGTACCAACTCAGGCAAGACCACGCTTTGATCGAGTCCGTCAAGGTTAACAGCATGAACGGCACAGTCATACAGTCGACCATCATCATGGTGAAAAGCGTGCCCACGAAGTCGTACAATCGCTTAGCCAAAGTGGGTGGCGATCCTGGAGGGGGTAGGACAAGTGGCCGGAACCCAGTCCGGCATTTTCGAGCAACATAGGTAACAAAGCCACCGAGGAAAAACGTGAGGTAGTATCCAATCGCAATACCATGCTAGACACTCTTTATTAGCGTTAATGTACCACACAAGAACCATGCGCCCTACCCAGAATGCACTTGCAATACAGGTAATCAGAGTGCTGCGGAAGCCCGCCTTTTTACCCTTTGGAGTCACCCGCTTGTAGACGCACTCCCTGAGCCAAATGTTCGTGTTGATGTTCCAAGAGTCCAAAACGCCTTTGAAATTCGTGGGCACCTCGATCTCCAGTAGTTTGATGTTGGCAGCGCCATCCCAAAGGGACTCGCCAGAGGGTCCGAATCCGGTGAAACCAAGTCCGGTCAAGATGGACGCGCCCTAAAGGACAATCAGTTTGTTCCATGTCAGCGTCGGAAACCTCCCTACCTCGGTCAAGATCCAAACAGCGTAGAATTTGCAACGCTCCACGAAGCCACAGAAATGGAAAACGACGAGCCTGTTTATTGAGTGACACCCGCCATCTACCCTTAGCTACGAAACATACATACCGGTAGAAGAGACTTTGATCAGCGAACCGCGGCGTTAGCGCAATCGAATAGTTGTATGACGGGCTCAGAAATACGTAGAGACCCAAGAATATAAGCCCCATCAACATCTTACGATACGCGACGCGTTTTCTACCGTCAGGGATTGCCCTTCGTGCTGGATTCGGGGACCCAACCGAGTTGAACAACGACCCGTCAATCAACGATGCATAAGATGGATAATCAAGATATGGTCCAACAAGAACTCCTGGAAAGTAAAACCTGATCACACAATGAGTCAGCAGTGGGAACGGAGAAAGTGGAAACCTGACGCCTTACGAGAATCCAAGGAATTCCAGTAATGTAGGGTATTTCGTGATGCGCCTTTGAAGTTGCCATTTGTCTAGATCCTGCACCGATCAACAATTAACTATGAGAAACAGAGTTAGAGATAGCAAACCTCTATTGGCCTTCTTCCGTCGTAAACGTTCCAAGCAAAAGCCGTCAGTTTCATGGTGAGTACCATTTGAGGTCCGCTAATGTCGACCGTTTCATAACCGTACTCTAAAATTGCGCGAATAACGTGACTACAGGGAACGGTCAAGGTTTACTGAAACTTCGGGCCAAATATGACACACTTGATGGTGAGATGACCCATGACAAGACTAGGTGGCAGTTAGCGAAATACGAGGGTGAACAACTGCAGCTAGACTTGCGCGAAGACAATCCATGGCATGCTGGGACCTCGGACATTTGCAGCAATGAAATAGGTTCCGAGAACGCTACCGAGGAGTTGAAGGAGGCCCCAGTGTAGATGGAGAACGGGTATGAGGAAAAAGACAGAGATAAAGATATTGAAAGCATGCTTGAGACTAGGTCGAGATGACGGTATCCTTATGAACAGACTCCCGAGGGGGTAACCGACCAGGAGACACCAAATGAGCTACATGGCATAAAGGGTGACAATGGTGAATTCCAAGACTGCGAAAGTAAATACCTTGACCTGGTCGACGGATGGCCCAAGCAGGTCTGCTAGGGAAGAAAACAGGGCATCCATTTTCAAGTCGTGAAGAAACCTGGCGATAGTGCCAGCAAGCCTCGATGCGAGTTTTTAAACATTCGGCAACTCGATAGCTATTAAAAAGTTCCCACGTATGCTATAAACGGGCGACTCCGAACTGATAGCCCCTGCCAGTTCCCTAGTTTCCTACTCATTATAGACATTTGACTGTCGAGCTTATCTGCAATCTGAATCCGAATTTCGTACGAGTTACTACACTCTGCATGAAAAGTAAGCTATTGCAATTTTGTGATCTAACGAAGTGACTGGTGAGTACTGATCTAATGACTGACGATCCTAACGCAATCACGAGATCACACGTTTCGTAATGCCAGTGGCAGCGCGACCACGACAAGTAAGAACTTCCTCATAGGTCAATATATTCTACATGCGCTTGTCTTTTACATCATTCTCACCAGCGCACCGGGCTCCAGGGGGCATGCAATATCTGAAACTTCTCAGGGTCCTCGTCAATGGAGTAAGCTTGTTGTTCTGCATGTTTCGCAGAAAGTCTGATCCTCCAGCATGGAAGAAGATCATCCCACAACCCACGATCCAGAAGCCGTACCATCCTAGGCGAGACCATGCTTCCATGGTGTTCGCAAATGTTAAAAGCCTAAAAGGCGCACAGGTAAAGTTGAGCAGCAATATGGAAAATAAGACGCCTAGGAAGTCGTAGAGACGCTTGACCAAGGCGGGCGGTGCTCCTGGAGGAGGTAGGACAAGTGGCCGGAACCCAGCCCGGCATTTTCGGGCGACGTAAGTGACAAGCCCGCCATAAATAAACGTAAGATAGTATCCGGCTGAGAAACCATGCTAGGCACGCCTCGTCAACATTGTAGGAAACAAGAAACACGCGCCTTACCCAGAATGCACTTGCAATGCAGGTAATCAGAGTGCTGTGGAGGCCTGCCTTTTTACCCTTTGGAGTCACCCGCTTGTAGACGCACTCCCTGAGCCAAATATTTGTGTTGATGTTCCAAGAGTTCAAAACACCCTTGAAATTTGCGGGTATCTCGATCTCCAGTATTTTGATATTGGCGGCATCCTCCCAGAGGGACTCGCCAGAAGGTCCGAATCCGGAGAAGCCAAGCCCGGTCAGAATGCTTGCTCCCTGACTGCCAGATGGGTTTGTTGCATGGCACAGTAGAAATCTCCCACCTCTGTCAACATCCAGATAGCATAGAATTTGCAACGCTCGACTATCCCACAGAACTGGAAAACAGCGATCCTAGTAAGCTTGTTAAAATACACCCGTTGTCGACCCTAGGCTTGATCATACCGGTAGGGGAGGTTTTGCTCCGCGAACCACGGTGTTAATGGAGTTGTATAGTTGTAAGACGGGATCAGGACCGCAAAGAGACCCAGGAACATGAGCCCTGTCAACATCTTGCGGTAAGCGGCGCGTTTTCTACCGTAGGGGATTGCTCTTTGCGTCAGCCTTGTGGACTCGATAGACTGCCGCGATCCCTCAATCATCGACGCGTAGGAACCGTAATCAGTATTTGGCCCATACAAAACTCCAGGGTAGTAAAATCTGTGTACACGAAGGATCAGCGGCGTTTACTTTTTTTAAAAAAAGACGGGAAGCCAGTCACTCACGAGAATCCAAGAAATTCGAGTAATGTAGGGTATTTCATGACACGTTTCTGTAGTTGCCACCTGTCCAAATCCTACGGTCCAACGGTGAAGCGTAGGAATGCGATGCGAGGATGGAAACAATATACCTCAGTTGGCCTCCTACCATCGTAAACGTTCCACGCAAAAGTCGTCAGTTTCATGGCGAGGATCATCTGAGCGCCAGAGATCTCAACCTTTTCGTAACTTGGTGGACAAATTTCGCGGATAATGTGACTACAGCGAACGATCAACACGATCAGCAACCTCGGACCCAAGAAACCAGCATACTTGATGGTAAGATGCGTCATGACCAACCTAAATTTTGTCAATCCGATGCAATATACATAAAAGAA
The DNA here is from genome assembly GCA_038094315.1 of Phylloporus cf. tubipes. Taxonomy (NCBI): domain Eukaryota; kingdom Fungi; phylum Basidiomycota; class Agaricomycetes; order Boletales; family Boletaceae; genus Phylloporus; species Phylloporus cf. tubipes. The sequence continues at coordinate 12,485 of JBBPTZ010000013.1, forward strand.
TACCAGATGGACTTACGTAAAGACGATCCATGGCATGGCGGAACCTCGGACGTTCGCAACAATGAAGTAGGTCATGATAACGCTACCGAGGAGTTGAAGGAAGCCCCATGGCAGATGGAGGACGGGTACGAAGAAAATCACGGAGATAAATATATTAAAGATATGCTTGAGACTAGGTTGAGATGATGGTATCCGTATGAACAGACTCCCGAGGGGGTACGCGAAGAGGAAACACCAGATGACCTACATCGCAAAGGATTGACGGTGACGAATTACAAAACTGAAATGAAATACCTTGAGCCGTCCCGATCCTCCGAATGCACTTGCCAGGGAGGAAAACAGGGCCTCCATGTCGCAAAGAAACTTCGCGATAGCGGGCTGCTTTATGTAGTGTGCACAATACTCGGGTCAGACAGAATTCCGACCCCGACATCAAATGCGCCCCTGCGGAATGGCCAGGAGATGCACACGCACGAGGTAGCTGGAGAGAACTAGGTGAAACAGAAATGTCAAGCTGACAATCATAATTGCTCAAGATACTTGCCCCCATCGGCCCCCGGCTCCCACGTTCATGCGCTGCTCGCCTCCTTCGGGGATGCACGCAGCCGCGATCCGTGATCGTGCACACTCCGAGGAGATTGCTGCAAAGTCAGGTGCTAAACAGGAGACGTTTCACCTTGTTCCGATATTCGGCGTTGATAGGGGATGTCTGCCACTGTAATTTTCGTGGTGGGCAACATGTACGCGTTGCAAGGCGCGCATAGGTCAACGCTATGCCCCATTGTCAGCGACGCCATGAATCCAGACGCGCTATCGACGAAATGCACGCTTACAAGAATGTATACTGGTTCCTGAGGACGCAATGACCGAGCAGTCCGCAAATTGTTTTGGAGCGACCTTCCTACATACGAAATGTGACTTGATATGTGTCGAACGTGTGTCGACAAGGTCCGATAGGACGCCAGTGAAACTTACAGCAATGTCCGGTCGTGCGGCACAGAACTGTTTAAAAGTGTAAAGTGTATCTGCCTGCTTGTGCGACAGAAACTTGAAGAGACGTGGCGCAAAAGAAGCCAGTACTCCCAGCGATCGACCGACACTGATCGACGGTAGCAGTGGGCCACGGTTCCTGTTAATGTCCCTGAGATTGAAGTCGTCCGTACTTTGGCCCCAATGTTGCTCATACGAAGCTGCTCAAGTGGCCGAAAAGACTACCGAGGGGTCAACGGAGGTAAATTCACTGTGGACGGGTGGAGTTGGTCTTCCAGAATTGGAGCGGGCGTGATTTAACCGGATCCACAGGATCGACACCTGGTTCCGGGTATGTGCGACGACGCACATGTGTCGTAACCTTTTCTCTGTCACGAGGGAAACGTTTTAGGCCGGTTGGATACAGGCCGCGTACTAGCCAGTGCAAGAAATACTGTAAAATTGCTGACACAGTAGCCCGCGAGCTATGGTAGCAGAGTTAGAGATCGGAAATACCAGTGGTACTTATGAAGATGTCAGAAAACGCGTCCCATCACGGAAAGACGAAACCGTCTGGCGGATAGTACTAGGCGGTTGCCACCCTTACTGTAAACTTCGAGACACTCCAGAAGGATGAGAATCTCTGACTCACAGAATACAAAATGGTACAGATCCTGGCATGCCACGAAACTCCACAAGTTCACAGAATTAGAGGCGAGCGAATCCTTTGTTGAGGGATTGGCGTCTGTTCGCGATAAGTATGTGACCAATTCAACAGTTGACGTCATGGTACGTATCATTCACAGGATAGTACCACAGCTTGCACATGGAACAAGCAATCTATTCAAATGACAAACTACAGCATGGTGAGTTGCATAGCAACATGGTAGAAAGAGTCTCCCATCATCAAAAGTGAGAGATGATCAAGGAAGGCCATCAAGAGAAAGAATTCTGGAACAGCGCTTGTTACACGACGAACAATTTCAACGATATGCAGCTTGAGACAGCTCTTCGACAATGTAGTTTCTCCTATCCCCATCCGATGCGGTATTCCAAAAAGGCTGAAGGTCGAAAGGCACAAGGTTCCACTGGGATGGTGTCGCGAAAGAATCCGAATGAACGGCGACGTCAGAGGATTTAAAGTCAAAGTGTGGACGATGGACTGCGAGGTGGGCAAGCAGATGACAGACTAAAATGAACAACAGCAGCGAAATGAATAGCGCAGTTCTGGCTTTGAGTGTGAGCTGTCCCTGGGTGATGCGCTCGCGCAGCGAAGGTTGAGGTGGCGGAGTAAGGAAGGCAATGTAGTACTCGGGGGCCCCGAGTGAAGGCGAGGACGGGGTGACGATAATGGCCGGTAAAGGGGACTTCTCCGTCGCTTGAGGAAGTGAGAGATCTTAGAGTATCATCAACGATGAATTCCTATTCAACTATGGATCAGATTTTACCGAGCGGTGCAGGAATCAGGTTGTAGTCGAGACGCTGAGGAAGTCTATGAAGTCGGCGAGCTGGCAGCAGGTGAGGATGGCATGTCTGACGCTGCAGAGATGAGACGTACCACCAGCAGGCATGACGAACGAGTGTAATTCAAACGAATGTGGGGATTTCTGAGGCGCTGAGATGGAGTGAGAACGATGCGTGCGGAAACATCAAACCTTGGCGTGGTCGTTGCTGCGGGCGGTAATCGCCGGAAACATGTCCGAGATTGGAAAACCTCCGTTCCTTGCCTACGCCATGTCGCTCGTCCCGTCGTCCTCGTTCACAGTCACGAATCAGACCTTGCACGAGACATTTCTTCCAGGAGACGACTACGTTCTATCACTAACACAGATCGCGAATGCTTACGCCGCCTCCGCGTCAGCCCCGTCAAACCAAATATATCTCTTTGACAGAGCCTCCCTGCAGACAACATGCGTTCTCAAGGGCCACGATCATGCAACCACACAGCTGTGCGCTGTTCGTGGCTTAGGAGCGTCTAGTCGTGAGATGCTTCTTTCATCCGGCAAGGATGGCTGTGTGATAGCATGGGATGACAGAAGCGGATCGGCCAGCATTAAAAGTGGGTATTTTACATCTCCCGGCGCCACGTACCTTGACAACTCAAAGATGATACCAGTGGACACCGGAAGAATACGGCCCCTCCTTTGTTGTGATGCCTCGGCTGATGGTTCGCTTGTTGCTGCCGGGACGGTCTTGGAAAAGGAGGATGCATTCGTCATATACTGGTCAGCTCTGCTTGAAGATTAGATGTTTGCAATCACCTCACCCTCTTTCAAGGGATCCACGGAATCCAGCGGCACGACTTCGTTATCATGGCGCAACCCACTCTGACGACATTACGACCGTGCATTTCCTGAAAAGTGAACGCGCATCGAGTTCACACAACGTGCTTCTGTCTACATCGTCTGACGGACTTGTCAGCACCTCTAATGCGCTTGAAGCGGACGAAGATGAAGCTGTACTGCACGTCGGAAACTGGGGATGCAGTATCTCCCAAGGAGGGTGGATCACCAGTGCGCGCGAAACACGCATTTGGGCAGCCAGCGACATGGAGACATTCAGTTGCTGGTCAGACGAAGTGCGTCCCACCTTACAGAATGTGAGACCACAACATCCTCATCGGAGTGTCCAGTTGGACCAGCTTTTGTCAGCGGATATTCGCAGCCCCTCCTTGCACGACCATGGGCACACTTGGGTCACTGATTATCTCGTCACGGCGCACTCAACTCGAAAAGCAGAAAACGGGCTGGGGGTGTTCGTCGGCTCCAACGAGTTTAGTGTATTTTGTTTGCCTGGACCGAAACTTTGCTAAACTGGCTCAAGGGGGGATGTGGCTTTGATCACCAGCAATGATTTATCCGACACAATGGCACCATGGGCGATACACTCTGTATGGGCTGGCGGTCATTCAGGGATTGTGCGATCGCTTTATTGGGATGAAGAGGTGCAACCATTGATTCGCTTTCTTTTATTCCGTTGCTGATAGATTTTAGCATGACATCCTCATTACTGGCGGCGAAGATTCAAAAATAGTCACATGGCGGACCCATAACCCCAGAACGCTTGATCAACTGGATGACCCCATGGATGCAGAGATAGCGGACATGAAACGGGAATGGGACGACGAGATTGACGGCGATCAGTGTTACCCGGTAAGTAACCAGCCTCATGCACTCAAAAATGATCCTGTTGATAATTGCCTCCAGGGTGAACGCAAGCGGGTGAAGCGGTAGCCATCGTCCATTCATTTAACAGAAGGTTCTATCACTTACCCAGACATTATCATCGGCAGTAGACCCGCCGTGCTTTATATAACTTGGTCACATCCTTAGAGCACAGCCTTGTCGACAAATTCGAGGATACACCGCATGCATAGGTGAGGCATACAATGGTGCAAAGAATAACAAGAGGTGGTAATGTTTTATGGCAAAACCCATACCCATATTGCATATCCTCGGTCTGCCGTGTCCTCTGGACCTCCTGTGTCGATTTTGTGCATTCCTCACACCTTGAAACCACGGGACTTTCGACGACCGCGAGCACGCTCGAACTACGATCTGGGTCAGGAGAGTATCTATACTCTAGCTTAAAGAAACTTACTTTGCGGCCCTTGGAAACGGTGTATGGTTTCTTGTGCTTGTGAGGACCCATGCCAAAGTGTTTGACAGCTTCACGGGTGTTCCTCTTGCCCCTTAGGAGCACTGTGTTAGAACCAGTGGGCGAACGCAGGGCAAGTTGATCCAAAGTTATGGCCTCTCCACCCGCCTTAAGGATGCGCTCCTTTGCTGCCTGAGAGAAGCGAAGGGCAGCCACGGATAGTTTTGGAACCTCGATGAGACGAATGTCATCAGTAACAGTTCCCACCGTTACGACGGTTTTGGAGGCAAGGTCCAGAGTGCCAGACGTCTCTTTGACGATTCTTGACAGCGAAATCGGAGGGCGATTGACTTTGGAGAGGAAGAGGCGGTGAAGGATCACCTATAGCGAGAAGAATGCAATGAGCGCGGCACACGGAAGCAAATCGGCGCCTGCAGAACCTTGTTGAATTTAGAGTCGGTACGACGTGCAAGGAAACGGTACAACTGTGACGAAGTCAGTGCCAACTCTTTTGAAGACGGCAGTAAATTCTTACCTTGACGAGTAAGAGGAGATAAGGATCCTCGCTCTTGGGGGCAGTTCGTTGGGTTTTCCTGACGTGGTGTGCTTTGAGATCGATACCCTGCACGGAAATAAGGATTAGATGACAGCTGGAGGACGTCTGGGACGATGGACTCACCATCTTGGTCTTGCCGATGTGTGCTGACGGGTACGTTGAACGTTGCAGCACACGGGGGCTTACAAAACTGTACAGTACCACAAAATAGGGTTTGTGATCGCGGAGTCTGAACTTCAATCTCAACTTGGATACAAACAGGCGTAAATTTTCTTTTCAAACTTCAACTATCATGGTGTGTTCCCCTTACCAGTGAAGTGCTTTACATTGGGCTAATTTTTTTTAGTCGCAATACGGTGAAGCTGCAGCTCCTCCAGTGGACCCTTACTCTGACGCTTACAATGCTCCGGCGCCAGCTGCCTCGGAATCTCGCGAACGTGATGCTCCTCGCGCCCGTTCTCGCTCCCGCAGCCCGGCCCGCAGCAACAATGGTTATAGGAGCCCCCCTCTTCGTCGCAGGTCGCCTGCTCCAAAACGACCCTCGCATGCTCCCATTGTACGTTGACTTTTGTTCATGCCCTCTTTTTCGACCTCATTTGACAAAGCAGGCGCCAAACCCATCCGCGGTGTTGGGTGTGTTTGGTTTGAGCATCAGAACACAAGAACGTGACTTGGATGAAGAATTCAGTCGATTTGGAAGAGTAGAAAAAGTGACCATTGTCTACGACCAGAGGGTATGTCTCTTGCCCCTCCACGAGGTAACCTGCCCTAAACCCATGATACTCAGTCCGACCGTTCTCGCGGCTTTGGCTTTATCAAAATGTCAGGCGTAGAAGAGGCAACACGTTGTATCCAGGAACTGAACGGCATTGTTAGTCATGCGTATTACCTTCTTTTATCAACACTGACATAGACCTAAGGAGCTCAATGGTCGGCGCATCCGAGTGGACTATTCGGTCACCGACCGTCCCCATGCACCCACCCCCGGAGAATATATGGGACACCGTCGCTCCCACAGGGACACGTATTCAAGCCGAGAATATCGTGATTCGTACCGCGACTCTTATCGTGACCGGGACCGTGACAACCGTCGCCATGATCGTGACAGAGACCGAGACCCCTATGGCCGTGATAACCGTGACTGGCGTGACCGTCGTAGTCCGCCAGCCCGCAGTGGACGTTACTCACCTGATTATAGGAGACGTAGGAGTTACTCAAGAAGTCCGCCGAGAGGTAGCAGCCCTCGCAAGGATTACGATGGCCCTTCCAATGGCGCCTCTAATTCTTCCAACCATGCTGAAAATGGCGGTCGTTGGTGAAGTGGCAACTTGCGCCGTTCCCTGCATATGTCATATTCTGTCTATCTGTCTGTCTGTTTCTCGCAAAGTGGTCGGGCACGTACAAAATGAAGGGTTCATGGCGGACAAGCCTGCAACAGACTTCAAGTTTGCCAAAGTTTCTCATTACATCCTGTCTTTGAAGAAGGCATGGCCTCGTTCGGTATATCAGAAAAAAAAATCAAGTCTCAAGTTTTCTTTCGTGCTCGACTTTTCTTGCTTGTATTCCTCCATGCCTTTCGTATCGCTCTACTACTTTGTGTTACACTATCAAGTATTGGTGAAGACGCGCAGGGTCAAGTTTACGATGTGTCGGTAATACATGCATGAAGACTTGTCAAGGTTTCAAATGGAAGGACGACTGCGACATAGATTACTCGTGAAGGTTAATGCTGCTGTTACAAAGTGCCAGCGGCAACAACTTGTGGCCCACCTCGCAGCTATACCGTCTGAATTGAGATAACCAAGATCAAGAAACTCGAGGAAGCAGCACGATGAACTTGGGCGATCCATTACCCGTTTCCTGTGGCGTTCTCGATGCCGGAATGTGGATACCTGGGTTGTCGAGTTGATACCCTTACTATCTTACACGCGTTTGTATTCTGTTGTAGCGACAATCTTATTCGTGTTCAGTTGCAATGACTGACAAGTGCAATGAGCGAAAAAGGGAAATACAGCAAATTATATACTACCATGTGGCATAATGTCATAAACAAGTACAGCCCTGTTCGTCGTCAAAGTACACTAAATGGAGTTCACAAGAAGAGATAAAAAAAACAGTTCGCCATGTCCATGCGCTACTCATGATACAATGTACTTGTCGGTGTGGAGAGGAGAAAGGCTTGCGTGAGCCAGGAGAGAATAGAAATATATCTGTATGATCACTGACCGTAGCTCCTCTAAGTTTGAAGCAAGAGAAAGAGAGAGAAAAAATAGATATCAAGCGTCACAATGATGAAAAGAAAAAGAGATGACATGCCACGATACACTGCACAATCCCCACCTACGCAGCCACGCGAGACACGATGGTCCCACCATACTCGAGGCCACCCCCGGGAAGGAAAACGTCCGGCGTATTCTCGAACGGAACAACTTTGCCCAACAACTCCTCCTCGATACCGTCGGCCGCCGTCGACATCGCCCGCTTCTTCCCCTTGTCTCTGCGCCGCGTGTTCGTAAAATCAGCAGGTCCGATCACGGGTTTCACGCCCTCGGACAATGCCATCCGTAGCACAGCACACAACGTGTCATGCACGTCGCTCCCTTCCCAATCAATGTCGGAAACGACGTTCACCCACGAGTAGTTGACTGGCCGGGGCTTCGCTTTCGTCTTCTTATCCTTGCCGTGCCCGTTGGTCACGGCCTCGTGGTAACCACTGTCCTCAAATGGGTGCTGATCTTTAACACCTCCGAGGCGGAGCGCCCGCACACCGGCGCGGAAGTTGTCACCCGCGGTCGACACGACGCGGTCCGGTGTATCGCCAACAAGTGTCGTAAACTGCGCGTCAATCTCTTGGCGTGATGGATCGCGAACAGGTCGGCTGAGCAGTAACCTGCCCGCATCCCATATTTCGCGACCACCAATGGTATCAAGGATTGCATCAATTCGAACACGTGACCGGGTCAAGTACGACATGAGAGAAACAATCGATCCCTGTTCGCAGTCGTACGGCGTGAGCGGTAGTGGAGTGAAAGAGTAAGGTGTCGTGAACGCGTTCTGATGGGTTGACGACGAAGGGGGGGACGAAAGGTAGCCTGACGAGGGCCCATGCGAATAAGGCGAAGACATTGGGGTGGACGTCGTTGACCTAGAGAATGGAGAGGGCGAGATACTCGGGGAAGAAGAGGGTGAACGGGAAAACTGGATGGAAGGTGACGACCAAAACGACATGACATCTAGCGCGGTGTTCGAGACATCGAACAGCGCAGAAAGAGGCATTGACGTAACTGGGACGAAGAGCACTTCGTCAACTCCACATTCACGTAGTCGGTCTTCAATCCGACGGAGTATGTTCCTTTGGTTATCGAGCTCCTTTTCCTCTTCCTCGTCTTTCAGTTCGTCTGGTAATTCCGACTGAGTACCTGGCAACATAAATGGCACCGGTACGTGGGCCCATACAGACCATCCCTCCAGAACAAGCATCTGAGCGGCAAGGGCACCTGCGCCATCGTGTGCCCGAAGTACAAGTGCCCGAGGCCTCGAGTCGCGAGGCTGAACCCACGTAGTAGGGTCTTCCTGGCCTCCGCCTGCGATGAAGTCGTGCTTATCACTGCGAGGAGGGAGGATTGGGTGTAATTCGTTGTGAGAGTTGCCGTACGGCAGCTGGGGCTTCCCCATACTCTGTGTGATCTGATGAAACGTGCGGACAGCACGGTATGCAGGAACTCCGCAGAGCGGTAGGAGAGCGAGTTCGTTGATTGTCAGGAAATTCTCGTCGACGGGAAAAGGCGAAGAGTCATGTCGCCTGGAAACATTGCTGTCCGCTTCGTTCGCCGACTCCGTTGGGGCGACGCAATTAAACGGATATTTTAGATGCATGAAAGGGTTGGGAACGCGATGAATGCGATGCCGATCAGCAAGGATGAACTCGGCCAGTGCACCAGACTGTGGGCGGACTGCGTCATTTGGCTAGACATGGACAAGGTGCAGTGGCATACCTTGTGGACGGACGCGAGTCCAACCACCCAATCGCCGCGTTTTGCCACGTCTACGCCGACTTCCCATCCGACTTCTAAAACACGACCGACAAACGAACGGCCAGGAATATAACCCACGGGAGGACACCGTCCCTTGTCCTTCTCGCTCGTCTTGGGCATCTTGGTGCCATAAGGAGCGCTTGCGAGTGATGGACTGGCACGTGGAGGGTGGATACCCGTGAGACGCGCATCCGTTCCGTCCAAGCCGACGCCCCAGACCTGGACCAAGACAGAACCACCACCGACGTAAACAGGAGGTTTACGATAAGCGGTAAAGCCAAGCGGGGAGTCCGTATCCACTTGCGTCTTCTCCCTTGTCGGGGCATCTGGCTTGTCTTTCGAGAACCACCCTACGCTGAAGATACTTCCACGGGATCTGTGTGACTTGTGGGTTTTGCGGCCTGTACCAGAGCCCGCGGCAATACCACGGACTACCTCGACGCTGGCCATAGTTGTCTGGGCGAGGCGCGCGCGCGATAGATCGACTTGATCACCAAAGCCGAGGCCAACGCCAATGCTATCGCGTACAGTGGCACCAGCGGGTCGGACCTTGCCAATTTTCCAAACTCGGCTAGAGCCACGGTCGAGGGCCAAGGAAGGAGAAGTTGTAGCGTGCGGAAGAACAAGACTTGTGTAGCCGCGAGTTCCAGCAGAAGGTAGCGTGTCATGAGAATCTGAAACGGACACGTGGGCGGCGAGCGCGTCGAGGACGTTCGGAGCTGGGGAGGTATATGGGGACTTTGAGGTGGATGCAGCACCATGAGTGCTTGTGCTGAGTGGGAATGATGTTGGACCGAACGCGAGACATGTACTTGAAGCGAGGGAGGAGTCGGGGTTGGGAGTGTGATCGCCGGCAAGCAAGAAGGGCGGAGATGAAAAACTTCGCTGTCTGGTGAGCTTGGATGACCGAAGCGGGGAAGACACGCGTGGCTTGTAGTATGCATCCAGCGAGCGGTCAGGGGAAGAGATGGAAGGCACACGTTTTTGTGGGACGGGGGTATCGTGAACATAAGAGAGAGAGACGTCAAGATCCGAGTCTTCCTCGACCTCGAGCAAAGTGGTCATACCGATGACGGATTTTGCGGTGCTGATCTTTGCCTTGCCGATGCCTTTGGACTTGGATGGACGGGGCGGGGTAGGATGTGGGAGGGACATGGGCAGGCGGGACGGCAAGGAGGAGGTAGAACGAGAGGTGGGGATCGAGACGACCGGGGGTGCACTGCGACGCTTGTCGACCTTTGATTTTGATTTGTGGTCGTCGATCCGAGGTGCGACTAGCCAGCGAACGTCATTCGCCCAGTCCTCATCAGTGTACGTAAGCTTATGGTCCGTGTCGTGCGTCATGGTGAGGATCGCGTGGTCTGGGAGGGAAGCGGAGGAGCGGACGGCGTCGGAAAGGGAAGTGGCAGACGAGGCTGCGGAAGTGGGAGGCGTAGCCGAGGGAGAGTTTTGGGACGAGTGAAACGGGGTTGAGGCGGGGGTGAAGAAGGGTTCGTCAATTTCGTCCGAGTGTAGGAGGTCGAGCTAAGCGGACTCGTAAGAAAAAGGGAGTGGGAATGCGATTGGGGACCGACCTGGAAGGGTTCTTCGGGTGTTCCACGGTAACCATGCGTATCCTGGATGTGGCATATGTCGTGCGTCGTCCCGGTGGGTGTCGAGTATCGCTGAGATGGCCTTCCGAGGACCTTTTGGAAGAATGTTGGCTTGACCATCGCCGACGACGACGACGACGACGAGGGAAGGGGGAGGAGGAGGAAGGAGGAGGAGGAAGAGAAGGGGATGAAAGATGTCCTGATGAACGAGCACGCGGTTTTGTTTTGCCAAATCAAGTCTGATACAAAACGTGTGACGTCATGCTACCGTCGTCGTCGCTTTCCAGTTTCGACTGCAAACGACACCCTCCGCTTCTCCGCTCGCCGGCCCGGCCGGTCTCCGTCCCCGTCGCTTTCCTCCTCTTCCCCCTCCTCGTCCTCGTCCTCTGCCTCCCACTCTACATCCCACTCCAAATCGCGCTTGTCACTCACTCCCGCCTCCATCTTTACCAGTTTCACTCCGGCTGCACTTCGCAGCTCCTTCCTGCTCCTCACCGCTTCCAATATCGCAGCATCCCCTTCCGTTGTCTCCCCAGGCCCGCCCCCAGGCATACTATACCGCATCAACTTGCCTGTGCCCCAATCACGCAGAACAATCCGTGCCGCTCCCGCATGATCGAGCGCGCCTCTCTGCCATGCCATAAGTATCTCATATCCAGACGTCCAGCGCTTCACTTACCTTTTTAACTAGTCCGTTCACCCGCGCTAGCCCCGCGAGAAACCCCGTCACGTCGCCTTGCAAAAACGCTGGCAAGCCGTACGCAAGCATCAGATCTTGCGTGTCCGCGCGTGTTACGATATGTGTCACTATCCCGCAGTTAGCATGTCACCCTAAATCCGTCCCTCGGTACCTACCTCCAAATAGTGGGTCTTTCAGTCGATCAATTCGGCCCCTACATCGCAATAGAACATCTCGTGCACGCGTCGCTTCCCTTTCTTGGTCCGCCAAGGATACTGCGCGCACAAATTGCAATCCGGGTGTATCGATGAACCTCACTTTCCGTGCATCGCTTCCGTGCATCGTCACTACCACTTCCTGAGCGCTCGTGGTGGTAGACGGTCCTTTGGCAGACGCTGCCATGTGTGTATCGTATATCGCGAACGCAGCCGAGCCCAGAATTGAGTTGATAACGGCTGATTTGCCTACCTAATTGCTCATGAGATGAGATTGCAACTGAGATCGTGGCTCGACACCTACATTTGTCACACCAGTCACGGCAACGACTAGTTCTTGGAAATGTTTCGCGCGTGCAAGGCCATCTAGATATGCCCATAGACCAGCAAGTCCCAGGGCATCGTCCGTTGGCATTGGCTTGGCTTTCTTGTTCGATGGTTCAAATGGCGTGCTCGAGGGCATGAAAGCAGTCGATACTCTGAACGCAAGTACCGTGTATGATCTCCGTAAATGTGCGAGCCACTGTGCGAGCGACTCTCGGGGAACGGTATCTGCAACATCCCAAGTGTGTGAACAGCGTGTCGACATGTCATACATACCTGTTTTGTTCAGAAGCAGCACCAACTTGCCCTGTGCTCCCTCTGCCAACGTGTCACTCATACCCGCGGCAGGGTCTCGTGCATCGACCACATGCAACACCACGTCCGCCTTTTGCACGACAGCACGCAACGTCGTGGGGCCAGGGAAGACGGGTACAGCGGGTATCCGCTCATTGACACCGTTATCGCTGTCCTTGTTTTTGGGTACGAGGGAAGGTCTCAATGACGTGATACCATCAAAGCCTTGCCCATCGACGTTATCCTCTGGCGCCGGGCTTTTCTCTGGATCGGTGCCTGCTGCGGCCGCACGCTTTTCTTCCTTTCTTCGTTGTTTCTCCGCAGCTGCCTGTGATAAGATAGTCAAGAAGCTGCACGGGGCACGGACGGGATGCATACTTGGCGTCGCTGTTCCACGACCTCTGCGAGGATCTGGTCTCTATAGGGAAAGTTATTTGGAATGCCCGGATCCTTTTTCGATTTCTTTTGCACGGCTGCAAGGAACGATCAGCGAGAGGGGGGGCGATGGCGAGTGCGACGCACGCTTTCCGGCCGCCTTGTCTTTTCGGGCCTGTTTTTTTGTCTTTTTGTAGTGTTCTGAGACCTTGTGTTTTATTTTCTCGCGCTGGCGGGTCGTGCCACGCTTGGATGACTCTGTAGACGGTGAGCAGGACGATCACGGATGGGACAAGACCCACTTTTTCGAATGCGAGGCATAAGGAACGTAGAGATTAGCTAATCTTTTGCGGACATGGATCCGACACGCCATGTCGCGGTGCATCCGGAGCGCGTCTCGCACGTCTCCTCGACTGACCCGGCTCAGATCGACCCAAAGGTATGTACGCTCACCGTGTCTCATCTTCGCGTCCATTGACCACCGCACAGAGACTCGCCGTCCGCGTTGACCGTCTTTCCAACCGCTCCATCGACTTTGATCTCGTCGGCGTCGATGCAGCCATCGCCAACGCATTCCGTCGCATCCTCCTTGCAGAGGTATTCAATCCCACGCTCTGCGTACACCGTGCTCACAGTCACAGGTGCCGACAGTGTGCATCGAACGCGTCTACGTATGGTGCAATACCTCCGTCATCGCCGACGAGGTCCTCGCTCACCGCTTAGGACTCGTCCCCCTCAACATCGACCCTGCATTCCTCGACATGAAAGACCGTGAGCATCCACACGGCTCCATCGCGAACGTGCTCGCATCTCCCTTCCCCTAGCACAAAACGATCAAGCCACAGATAGGAACACGCTCGTCTTCCGGCTTAAAACCACCTGCGAGCGCAGAAAAAACGTCCCGAGAGACGCGTCAGACCCAAAGACCCTCTTCATTAACTCGGAGGTCCTCTCTTCTCAGCTCGAGTGGGTTCCCCAGGGCGAACAGGCCACCGTTCTCGCCGCAAACCCACCCGCACCGGCAAACCCGAATATCGTTCTCGCAAAACTGCGCCCTGGACAAGTGATCGACATGGAGGTCCATGCCGTCAAAGGCGTCGGTAAAGACCACGCCAAGTTCTGTCCCGTCGGCAAGTATAACCACTCGTTCCACCGCTCGACTCGCTCACAACCCTTGCAGCTACTGCATCCTACCGTCTATTACCAGAAATCATCCTCAATCCCGCAAAACCCGTACCACCCGATCTCGCGGAGAAATTCCAAAAATGTTTCTCTCCAGGCGTCATACACGTACACCCACACACGAAAAAAGTCAGCGTGCACAAAAAGTCGGCACGAGTCGAATCGATGAGCCGCGAGGTATATAGACACCCCGAATTTGATGGCTGTGTCCAACTCGCGCGGGTTCGAGATCATTTCCTTTGTGCGTGCTACATTATGGCCATCGTCATACTCATCCAATTTCCGACCAGTCTGTATCGAATCAGAGGGATTCTACCCTCCGGAACGTCTGCTACCCGAGGCTATTCAGGTAATGCGGACAAAAATCGCGACACTGCGTCGCGCCGCCGAAGCATTGCTGAACGATACCAGCACAAACGAAGATGCCGAGATGGCAGAGGCATAGCTGACTCACACCACCGCGTTATATCATCTTGCATACATGTGTTGTACAACGGAACGTGCGATGCAGCGGAAGAAACGACTCCATACAGTCATTCCGACGACGCATTACTGACCATCAGATCCACCTTCTTGGGATACGTGCGGAGGGTTGAGATGGATCAGTGGCGATGTGTATACCAACGTGCAATAAAAGCTCGTGATACGCCGTTGGTCGCTACCCTGTACGTTCGCGTCTCGCTCGATCCTACAAGGCCTCGGATCAGGAGAGTTTGATCTACTCGACTCACGTGCTTACTTGGCGCTAAAATGAACGTGCGTCAACCTCTGCGCCGGACCCACACGGATGCGAAAAGGCAGGGAGCGGGTGACGACGAGCGCGCCAGCAACGATGGCAGGCTATCGTTTGTCGTCGTCAGTCATACCGTGCGTGTCCTTTTGCAGCGACGCACCTCTTCTGGCTTGCTGTCATTGGTCGAGATGATGTCAGCATCCCAGGCGATGCTCACTTGCGTGGCCGCCATGCGCTGGGCTGCCAAGTCGTCTTTGAACGCCTGTAGGGAGTGTAGTTCATGATTCAGACGAAGCTCGCAAGATGGCGAGAATGCTTGGACAAAGGTGTCCTGCACGTTGGTGTCTTCGTAGAGCGCCGTCAGGTGCGATTGGACCCAGGCGGTCGCATTCGGTACGGACGTGTTCGACATGAGAAGTGAAAGAGGGACCTGAGGTGTGTCGAGATCAGGATGTAATTTCAGCGCAGCGCAGACGTAGAGGAAGATGGTCAAGATAATCGCAAGCTTGGATCTGCCCATGTTTGACACAAGCAGTGCCTTCGATGGCAGTAGCCCCTGAAAGGCCACATTAACCATGGACATGGCAGATGGCATCCTACCTCCATGGCACACGCGAAAGCGGCTCGCTCGTCCGTCGTATCTCAGACGTGGGGCTACTGCCACTGAGAACGCATTCAAGAAAAAATGTAAGAATTAAGTATATCAAGCTTCCTCGGCAAAGCGAACCCTAGCTCTCGTTTTCTTCTTACTGGGGCCCACATCTGCCTCCGCGTGCTTCCGCTTTTTTCGTTTTTCCTCCACCGTCGGTGCTGCTGCTTCGGCGGGTGCAACGTATGCCTCAGCGCGTTCAGCACGGCGTTTGGAAATTGCTTCCGCTTGCTATATTGTATGTTACTTTCAGCGAGAATAAATGAAAGCTAATACACGTACTTTTCGTTTCCGTTGTTCCTCCTCTCGTGCTTGTCTTTGATGAGGCTTGAGGAAATACTCTCCTGACTCGAGTTGAAGGTCGACCTAGCGAACAGGGCTGAGAAACCACCCCATAGTCAACAATAATCGAATACCTTGCGAGGCTGCTGGGGTGGTGGGAAGGGGGTATAAACCTTCTTTGTATGTCTTTCTTTTTGGGCGGATACAGGCTCAAGTCCAGCTTCCTTACGAGCTGCCTCCTTTGTTGCGAGCTTCTCATTTTTCCGCACAGTCTTCTCAGACGTCTTGAGATGGCGCTTCCGGAACTGCGGAAGGAAGCGATCCCACGTTTCATTGGCAAGTTTGGGGTCCTTGGCCAATTCTCGTCTGACCATGAGTTCCTGCAGGAACTTCCAAAAAATGCAAAAACCGTGACAGAAGTAACCTCACCTTTATTCGGTATATCGGGTGTATGTTCTTCATGCAATCCAATACAATGCGCCGTACCTCTTTCAACGATTTATGTGGACCCATAACACTTACGGTGTTACCTTGAACTAGTACGTAGCACTGTGTCAAAAGCTCGATAGCCTAGTCCTTTCTCTGTGAATGCTTTGAAAGGAATAGTAGCAGCAAAGATACCTTGAGAGTACTACCATCAGGACCGATGATGCGTTGCCTCCTTTTGACAAAGCGCTCCTTGTTTCTCACAAGATTTCCGATTTTGATGATATCGCAGGCGGTGTCATCTTGGAGGACTTTTACCGCTTGGGTAACTGAAACTCCTCGAGCAAGGAGCTTGATCATGTCGCGAGCTTTCAGAATGATATACGGGTCGTATGTTTTGCGCGTGGTGCGTACGGACATGGATCCGTGTACCAGATCAAGTGTGCAAGCGATACCCTATGTTATATTTGGTTAAACACAACACAGACAGCATTGGGGACTTACATGAGGTTCTAAACTTCGGGTAACCGCACTCCATACTTCCCTCAGATACTTTTCCCTGTACTTTGGAAAAAGAGTTGCGAATGAAGATTCTTCGGCGAACACCCCTCCCTTGTTGTCTGCTGGCAAGAAAGGGTCGATCTTCCACTTGTGGAGTTTCAGCGTCATGGATTGCGGCAATCCGAGCCGTGCTCACACTGTTTCTCAGTCCGTTAGGATAGTATGTTACGGAGACGAACTACTCACTGCTCAGTGTCATCAGTGTCCCATGCTGATTCGACTAAAATCAGACGAGTAACACGAATAAGAAGAGACCAACGTTTATCTTTACGGTGCTTCTTGGATGAACTCTTGGCTGCGTTTTCAGCTTGGGCCGCCATATCGCTTGACGCAGACCTATGATTTGTTGACTTACTTGCCTAGGTCACGTGCTCTTCATTCAAATCGGTTCTGGCAACACAATGTCGTATAGCTTCCACCTCTGAAAACACCACACCGATGGACACTGATCTCCTGGCAAGCACTACGCTCGAAGATACTGTATCAAACTCGCACATGACAGCACTCCCCAGTGAAGAAGTCACGGAGGTACAAGTGGCCACCGCAAACGAGGACGCACAGCATGCACCATTACTCGATCGCATCGGTAGTACCAAAGTATACCTGCTCCCCGACTCCACGCAAACAAAGACAGCGAAGGTGCGTTGAGTTGCGTGTCGGTATTCATTCGCAGGGCAGCAGCCTGATGCTACAGGCTTCTTCCCGCAAAGCGGAAACATTCTGACATCGAGGAGGATGAAGACGTAGACATGGACGGAGGTATGCTCTCTGATAGATGATGTTTTAATCGATTGAGCCCAGTGATAGTGTCAGACTCTGTGTTGAGAACGAATGCTCTCTTCCTCACCGGCACCCCAATCTCCCACCTTCCGACAGCACGCATATTCGCGTATGTCACACACTTTGACGCGCTGCCAATTGGCCTGGAATGGGTGAACGATAGCAGTTGCGTGTTAGTATTCGAATCGAAAACTCTAGCACGCGCCGCGTATCGCCATCTTCAAAAAGCGGCCACGGAAGACATGGATGGCGATGGCTTTGTAACGGCCAAGTCTATCCCTGTAACCCTTTGGCTTCCAGAAGACAGGATCAGTAAAAGTCTTGGGCAGGGAGATGGGCTGAGGGGTACCATAAAGATGAGGTGGGCGAAGAACGATGACGTGAAGAAAAAGGGTGCAATGAAGGAGAGCGAATTCTACAAAAAGTATGGGAAAGATGCAGGGAAGGATGGTGATGGGTCACAAAAACGGAGACGGGACGAACGTGCTCTGCTGGACGCGTCGCAGCTTGATGATGACCTGGACGCCTTCCTTGGAAACGGGAGGCAGTCGCCGTACTCTCCGCCAGCGCACGGCGACGAGTTGTCCAAGGCAAGATCTCTGGTCGAGCGTACGTCTTCACTGGATTCCGGCGTCAACCTGGGTCGTCGCATCTCTTCTGCACCACGCGACGCCCTGACATCCTCTGATGCTCGTCGATTGCATGATGGAGATGAGCGATCCCGGCGGAGAAGGGGCAGAGGGCGAAGAAACCCTCGACCGCAGAAGACTCAGAAAGAACTCGACGATGAACTCGACGCTTTCCTGAATGAGAAAGACTAGTTGTCGGTAAACTTCACTTCTGTTAAGTTTGAGTATCTCTGATTTTATCTCTTTCAGTGGTGTACTTCTACTGGTTTCCATGCCTCTTTGTATGTATTAGCAGTGCGACAAATTATCAATCACCACTTTTCACAAAGCTGTCACACCACTCGTCTATTTGACTGCAAGTCTGGAACGCTGTCTGAGATCATCCACCCATTCGCCTCGATGACCAGCAATAAATGACTGCGGGTGCAAATTTCATCTTTTTGAATTGAATACTGGTGCATTGTGTCACCGTAGACGACTGTTGCTCTGGTCGATTTGCGACGGGGGTAAAGTCCCAAGTTGGTGTTCATTTGAGCTTGTGCTACAACGGTCACGTGGGTATGGCGAGGAAGACGTCTCTGCCGTGTCAGTCTGAGGACCAGGCCGAAGGATCTCGAACACGAGTCGAGCCAGTCTCATCACCATCTTTTTCGTCCAAGGCTGATACAGACGATGTTGCTAGTGGTCGCTCGGACACGGAGGAGGACGGTCATGCAGACGATAGGCTGATGGACGACGAGGGATATGCGGGTCCGGCCAAACCACTCAAGCCCCTCACTCCCGAGGCACTTGCGACTTTCAACACGGCCCAAGCGCGGACTGGTGTCATATACATTTCACGGATACCTCCTGGCATGCAACCTGCCAAGGTTCGTCACCTTTTGTCGCAATACGGAGAAGTCGGAAGGGTGTATCTACAGCAGGAAGGTGGGGGTAGCGGATTCCGTTCTCGATGTCGCTGACAACCGGCTAGATGCCAAGACTGCCTACTTGAGACGGAAACACACGACCACGAAAAAGCCGCACTTTGTTGAAGGGTGGGTAGAATTCAAAGACAAGCGGGTCGCCAGGTCAGTTGCGGGGATGCTCAATGCTGGGCCGATCGGGGGAAAGAAAGGGTCACGATGGCGAGACGATGTATGGACGATGAAATATCTTCCCAAGTTCAAGTGGAACATGTTGACGGAACAAATAGGTGAGGCAAGCGCTGATATGCACGCCGTCGCTGATCGCAAGCATAGCTCACGAGGCAGCCGTGCACGCTGCCAAGCTACGGGTCGAGCTCGCGCAATCGAAATCCGAGCAGCGCGACTATCTCAAGAATGTCGAGCTCGCACGGATACTGGACAAGCGGAACGAGAAACGAAAGGAGAAGGGACAGGGACCGGTCGAACTCAAGCGACCCAGGACGGACGGCGAGACACGAGTAGCCTCGAAGCGGGCAAGGACGAGGCCCGAGTCCAACTTGGAGAGCATATTGGGGAGCGTGTTCTAGTGCCGAGAAGCCGAAATATATTTCATTGTCAGATTGATTCGGAGTTTGAATGGAATAGTCAGCGGGAACTGGAGAAACCAGTTTCTTGCACCGCGCGCACATTGTTCGCCATACGCTGCGTCGAGCAGCCTCAAAAGAAAAGCAGTGTCGCGATACAAGAGGTCTGTCTTATTCCTCCTCATAAAATAATGCCTACAAGCGCCCTCTCCTCTCCATCTCCATCTTGTCCTCGTTCTCAAACCATGGACTAAGTCTCTGATTCCTCTCTCAGCTCTTGACTCTTTCTTGACATATCATTCATGTCCGCTTGGCCTGCCTCTGCTTATCCACCTCCACGGCGCTCTCGCTCTCGCTCCCCAAGGGGTCTATTTCCTCCCAGACCGTCGCAGCCCGACTCTTATGCTACAGACTACCGCGGTCCATGGGACGCTTTCGACAGAGAAAGACCTTGGCCTGATTACGAGAGGGACCGTGCCCCGTATGACCACACAAGACGTGGGAGGAGTCGCAGCCCCCCTCCCGACGAAAGTATTTAACTCATTCGTGTGCAACGTTTCTTTGTCTCACCCTCTCCCAGCTCGCAAGCGTCGTCGTTCCATGTCACCGTACGATCGGGAACGTTATGACCCACGTCCTCGATATGCCGACGACTATGGTATTTGTTTCAAATTCGTCTTCTCTTCAGTCTTAGCGACCCTGCTTTCTAGACGCTCATTCCCGCACGTACAGCTATAGATCACCTCCTCGTGCGCAATTCCCTGGCCCGTACCCCGCTCAACCACCCCTTCCATCACGTCGAGCACCCGTCGACCCTCGTACGATGGACCATCCTGCTACATTGAAACAATATGCGGAGTGGTTCAGGTACTACTTTCCGCAACAAGCGTCTGAGGAAGACACCGCCGACAAGGCCGCGGAGCAGGAGGCGGGTGATGGAACCAAGCCTCGTAACGGTATTCGTACCCGTTGGGAGAAGTATAAGAAGGAGTTCATGTCGACGCAGGTTCGTACTCTTGTTGTCCTGGTCAATCGCAGTCCGGGTACCCCTCCCACGACGGATTTACTGAATTTCCATATTTGGATTGTAGTTGCAAACGATGTTTGACCATCACAGAAAATCTCCTTGGTTTGCAGAGAAATACGATCCAGCTCCGGATTTTTTAGCTCTCCGCCATCGGCTTAGAAGGGAGGGATGGAAAGGTCGCTCAAACGCCTTTCTCCAGGATTTGGAGTTGGGCAAATTTGACCCGGAACTTATTGAGCCCGAGCCCGAGCCCACCGTACAAATCAAGGACTCTATACTCTCCAGTGATGTAGGGGAGAACGTGGTTCCAGCCGAGGAGGTGAAGAACTCTGCAGACGATGATATGCAGTTTACTATGGATGCCGAGGAGGACACCGGTGAACATGACGCAAGTCGGGCTGAGAATGGAAAAGCGGCCACTGAACATAAGCGAAACAATCGCGGTGAAGAGATATCTGTTCCTCCCGAGGGCAATCAAGTGATGATCCGTACTATTCCTCCTGACATCGGCCGACTCAAACTTGAGGAGGTGTGTTTCACACGCTGCTCCCGTTTGTTCGGATTTAAACCGTCTTACAGGCTTGTAGCAAGATTCCAGGATTTATGTATCTGGCATTAGGTGATCCTCTCCAGAAGCGCAACTTCTACCGCGCAGGCTGGATTAAATTTCGCGACGACGCCGACATGACCGCCGTGATGAGTGAGCTGACGGATAAAAAGGTGCGTTGCTAGCAATGCCGTTCTCAACGTGTTTGACTTATGAGTTGCTGTAGATTGAAGGATTCAAACTCCACGTGTCGCATAATACGAGGCCTTTTGTCAACCGTGTTCGTTATGTTCCTGAAGTCGCGAGCAGGCCAGACCGCATCGAAAAGGACCTTGCGAATGCAAAGATTTTGGCGTCGATCTTGGAAGAAGAATATGCGACGTTGGTTAAATCTTCAGCCTCTTCTACGGGTGGCGACAATATGGAAGCAAATGGCGATGCAAGGCCCGAGGACGCCGGTATGCAGGCGGACAATGAGGATGATCCCATGCTGAGAGAAGCTGGATCTGAGGCAGTTGAGCGGCGAATTGAAAAACTTGTGGGGGAGTTGCATGAACAAGGTGTTGATGAGAAGGTGCTGGAGGCGAAGAAGGTGAGCAGGACTTGTGTGTCTATATCGTGAAATCCTCCTCATGTTGTGCTTGTGCAAGGCGGTGATTTCTTTGGATTTGTATATTGCCTACCTGCGCGCAGCGTACCACACCTGCTACTACTGCGCTGTTGTTACCGATCATCTAGAAGAATTGCAGCGTAAGTGCTTGAAGCACGTGAGGAAGCCTCTGTCAAAGTCACTGCTTGAGGAGGTCAAGGCAGCTGAAAACGAAAAGGCCGAGAAGGAGAAGAGAGAAGAGGAAAAAGAGACTGAACCGGTAGCGACGAAGCCCGTTGAAAGCAGAGACTGGAAGAGAAATGGTATGCTACCGCAATACTTGGATGTTTGTTCTTGTGATCCACTCTCCGCAGATGAGCGCTGGTTAGAGTGGTTCGATACAAAGATTGCTCTGCTGATCAATAGAGATGGTGTCGACCCCCGCGACTACGGAGGGAAGAGTTACGACGAGTAGGCGTTCATTATTTGGGTCTTGGATCGATGCTCATATCTCGGAAGGGAACTTTCGAAGGCAGTCGAGCCGTTCATCAAACAGGAAGACGAAGGCCGTTTCAGATGCAAAACGTGCCAAAAGCTGTTCAAGGCCACCTCCTTTGTCGAGAAGCACATTGCCAACAAGCACCCTGAGCTTGTCAAGCAGCTCGATGAGGTAAGAACAGGTTTGCAGCTGGATTAAGGGGGGAGGTTGATTTGCGGCAGATACCGTATTTCAACAATTTTGCACTAGACCCTCATAGGATCCAGCCCTTCACGCACCCTCCTCCCGTGACCGGCAACAGCCAAGCACCCCCGCAGGCGTATGGTATTCAGGGGCCGAGTGTTTACATCCCCGAATATGGTCGTCCTAATCTGTTTTATGGTGGCCACCCTGCGGCCTATGTACCCCCACCACCACCTTACATGGGCGGCGGTTATTGGGACCCTTACGGTTACCAGTATCCTCCCGGTTCATTCCCGCCCCCACCGCCTCCGCGGAGGGACGAAGCTACCACGGCACGTCGTTTGAGTGATCGCATAAGCGGTTATGCACCAGGCTTTGATCAGCCAGTGGAGATTACTGTTCCCGCGGCGGCTGGTCTGCCTGCTAAACCTGTCATGGCATTAGATGCGACTCTGGGTGGCCTCGATGCCAATGGCAGAAAGGGTGGTCGACGTCCGGGGATGGGTGGTGCACCGCCCCCGCCCCCGCCGCCCGATGCCAAGGAGGATCCACGGGCCGCAGCGGGCAAGAAAGTTAGCTATCACGACATGGACTTGGTTGCGGAGGGCGATGTCGAACTGACCTATTGAAACCTAAAGCAAACTATTTGAGTGACTGTAACATTTCTTCCTCGTTACTGGCTTGTTTTTATGAAATCTACACTGGTCATTTTTGCCATGAGGAACACGGCCGTCTTGTGACAAGGGGTGACATTGGAAACCGCACGCCCTTCATTTCTTGAAGCAGGACGTCGATCGAGGGTTCAGACACCGTACGGACCCGCAGCGTTCCAAGTTCCCGCCAAAAATCCTGGTCAAGGCTCGTCTCCTGGCGAGACCTTTTCTTTGTCTTATACCGTCGTGACAAGGAGCTCCGGTTTCTCGTCGCCATTCCTCATCGCACCCTGTCATGGCCGGGGCGAAACAGGTCTTTACCCCTCGTCATCCTCTCGCCCATGACGATCCCGCACTCTCACCAGACCTCGTCGGTCCAAGCAAATTCGCCGTCACTTGGCCCGCTGAGCCTTCCCCACCCATCCAGTCTCCCCTTGGCTATCCCATGGAACGATCTGCCGTTCTCAGCTCTTCAGAGGCAGACTCCGATCTTTCAGAGCGAGAGCATTCGTCCATCGATAAGCTCTCCCAGGCCGAGCTCTCTGATGATTATGACACCTCTCCCAACCACCGCAGATGGCTTCAGCAGCAATCTGGAATCGCAAGCACGCACGACGCGTGCTCTGATATTCCACGACCATCACGCACTTTCCCAGCACCTTTGCCCTCACAGCTTGAGCACCTTCAGAATCCTCACAGGACTCACCCAGCGTCCCCGTTCCGAACTGACGTCCAGATTGCGCCCAACCCTTCCGACGGCTCGCGCTACCATGAGGTTTCATTAGAGCTGGCGGATTCCGTGGAAATGGTCGTCCAGACGCTCTTGCAGATATCCCCAGTCCAGATCCTCGACCCTGCCAAGGAGCAATACTCGGCCTGCTCGCTGTCAGTACCGACTTCCTCCGTGTCTGCCGTGCTTACCACGATGAAGAATCTCAATTTTGTGTCCGCCAACATGCCAGAATTGTGTGCACGGAACGGACCTGCTATTCCGCAGGCTGAATGTGATGCACCGGTTTCATCACCCGCAACACGCACTTCGATCACCCATTCCGACTTCGATGTAGGCGAGATGCTGCAGGGCGTGGGCGACGCGCTGAGCGGATACGCAGCGCAGCGAGGTGTGGACCTTGTGCTTTTCCATGCAGATTTCGGTTTGAGACATGTCGCTGTTCGTGGCGAGGAATCTGGCCTCTCCAGCACTTTGTCTCACGTAAGTAATTTCATCGGTGGGTCGGAGCAATGTCGTCCTGACAGCCTCAATAGGTTATCCGCCAAGTTTTACACACTACCAGTCGAGGCGACGCGGTCGACATTGAACTATCCATCATACCGGTCTTGGATGATTCATCTGATCATCTGATGGAAACTGAGAGCTGGCGCCTTCAAAACAGGAGAGGTTCCTACATGTCAAATATTGAAACCGGGCACGTTCGTTGCGCATTTCAGATCAACCATTATTTTACCCAGCAGGGAACGAGTGACGACGTGCACCCCAACGCGAACGATTCCCGACCTAAACCCAATTTCGATTCCCCTTTTCTGCACCGACTGTGTTCGCGCACAGGTGCTTCCTTCGCGCCCGACCTACCTGCTAGGGAGTCATTTCCTGGTCGAGGGTGCGAATTAATCTTCCCTTTGGAATCTGGATCCCTTGCCGCGATCAGCGCCAGAACCACACCTGTCTTGGATTGCTCTGGGGCTCGGATAGCCAAGGAACCGACTATGGATGAGCTAGTCCACTTTTCGGAAACACTGCGAGGCAGGAGAGCCACCTTGTATGCAAAAGAGAGCAGCGTGTTTGCTCACCATTTGACGAGCTATCTCACTACGTGGGGTATGGACGTCAGTCACGTCTCTCCGGAATCCGATGCGGATGGACACCAGGGCGTGTCTGACAACAACCCAAATTCACTGTCGAACAAACCTCGCTATTGGGGTTCTGCAGACAATGTTTCCTATGAAGGTTCTTGCATGGCGTCTAATGGGACTTCCCGGCCCATGTCCTTGTCAGGGACTTTCACATTCATCGACGACGACGTGTCCGTACTACGCGAGAGGATACAAAAGGACCGTGCTGAGCACCAGCCTCTTTCGTCTATCATGCACTCACGGGGCAAGCGACCGTCACTGGCAGCTCATCACCGACCCAAGTCTTCCCCTCAGATCGCCAGAGCGTTGGGATACGGACCTTCCACTGGGATGCAAGCCACATCTACGAATGTTATCGTGCATTTTACGAGCTTGGCAAACTACAAGGCTGTCAAGGACATCGTTCAAACAGATATTGCCCTTTCGATCGACACATTTGTCAGGCCAACTCTGGACGTCATGATTATCCCGAAACCGGCGGGCCCACGTCGGTTCTTGACCGCCCTGCATACTGCCGTGACGAAGCCCGTTGTTGATCCACTTTTTGCTCCTATTGCAAGCGCACCAACGAGTCCAGGGATCCATGCTCCACCTTTTTTCAATCACAGCCAGACTACACCAAAGTCACCACCGTCGAGACCTGCCTACTCTCCTCGTGCGACCTCTGACCGCGCAGTCAAGTCACCGAGGGAAATCGTCTGTGAGCCACATGCCCTGCATCCGCCATCTCCACTTGCCATCTCGGAGAGGGCAGAGTACTTCCCTGACGGCTCCGTGAAACTTGGCATGTCGCCGGCATCTGGACTTGTGATCTCTAGTCCAGATGGTCAACCTGCTGGTATCGTGTTCCAACCAAGAGCCAAAGGAACCAAGACACCCGGAATGGTCGGCTCTATTGAAGTGCCAGTGGGGCCGTTCCTTATTCCTACGCCAGACAGGGCACGCCGACCAGCTTCACGTCGGCAATCAGGCAGTGAAGACAAGAACCCGGGTCAACAAATTGTTTCTTTTTCTGCATTACACGCTCAGGAGTCTAGCCCACCCGTTCCCCACCGCCAAGATTCGTTACCGAGTCCCGACGTTCAGTCCTCCTCGAGTCCCACTGCGAAATCAAAAGCCCGGAAACCATCCGTATTGGCCGATGACGTTGGGTCACCTCCGACATCATCGTGGAAGGGGAACCCTGTCGATACGAGGAAGACATCATCGCCGCCAGGGTCACCCAATGCTCCTGATCCGCCTACAAATACTTTTACGAGACGCCCCTCCAGACGGGTGCAAGATCAGAAGCCTTTGACACCGCCCGCTGTACCTGCGAAGGCGGGCAAGGGCACGACCGACACGAACATCATACCCCCGATTAGCGTCCTTATCGTTGATGGTGTGTAGTGTTGACGCTTGTTGCGACCCAATGCTCATCTGTGGATCCAGATAACCCGATCAATCAGACGATTCTGTCCACCTTTATGCGGAAAAAGAAGATCAAGTATGACGTTGCAAAGAACGGTGAGGAAGCTGTGCAGAAATGGCGTAGTGGCGGTTTTCACCTCATTTTGGTGGGTCGTGTGACGGTGAACGTTTTCTGTCCATTGACGAGGTTGCAGATGGATATCCAAATGCCTGTCATGGACGGAATTCAGGCAACCAAGGAAATCCGACAACTTGAAGCTGCCGCGTATACTCCATCGACCCCTCAGTCTGATGGCAGTGCCCGTACACCATCTGATGCTCCTTCATCCGAGTCACGCACATCGACATCGACATCGCCTTACCGTTCGTCGGTCATTATCGTCGCTCTAACAGCATCTTCCCTCCAAAGCGACCGAGTTGCTGCTCTCGCCGCAGGATGCAACGACTTTCTCACCAAACCTGTGTCGTTGCAATGGCTCAATAACAAGATTATCGAATGGGGCTCTATCAAAGCGCTGCAAATGTGGGCGGACTTGCGCCCGGAACAGACGGTCGCTCGCCGGTTACATGTGCCTGAAGGGAGGGCCACACCGATGAATCACTCGCCTAGCCGTTCGTCGTCCGTCGGAAAGACGGAAGGGCAATACGAAGGCGTTCCACTTCTTGTATCATCTGATGTGTTACCCCCATCTGAGAAACTGGACGCGTTGCTGAAACTCAGTGAAAGCCTGTCGACGTCCTCGACCAATAACGAGCCGAATCCAACGAGTAGACACGAAGGAGCAACCACGACGAGTAATTGTGTGTTGGCTCTTTCCGATGCTTGTGCTCATCATCCGTTAGGTCCAGTAGTGGAGACATCGACCATCACAGGTGCAGGATACCCGATTTGTTCGGTATCCGAGGTAGCTGATGGTGCCAGACAATTCAGATAAACAATTGCCACCGGAACAGCGGTTAGATCCCACCGCCGGCGGTACATTCCCGTTGCCTAGTGAGTGTCGAGTGTTGTGTGCGAAGCGATGCCCATGAAGGTTGTCATAGAACCGAGAGAACGCGCCAGAACCCCGGAGGTCGAGGGCCCGAATTCTCCAGGCGATGGTCCGCTGAACCCGTCGGATGGACATGATGGGGGCGGCGAGATCCCTTGACGGTGGTGGGCGACCTTTGGAATGCTGTTCTGGATGATCAAGCCGCTATTCATACCCTTGAATCTAAAGGTCGCCGGGATCTTCCGCAAATACTTTTAGGATTTTATTTTATGGTACATTGTGCTCGTCTTTTTTTCACTTTGGGGTTTATGTTTGTCTTGATTTTTGGGTTTTTTACGATGAACGATTTATGTTTTTTTTGAGTGACGAGTGACGGCCGAGGTTCGCGGCTAGAGATGCCGAGAGGAATGCCGAATTGCCGAGGCTAGTCGGAGTCACACCGGCGACTCCGCTGGATGGCTTTTACTCCGCGAGTGGGCGTCTCTTACCTCGTTTCTCAGTGTCCGTCGCGCCCAACCCGTGTGCACGATGAATGGCATGCACGACAAGCGCACCTCCATCAGCCAACTCCTCAATCCCTCCTCCGAATCCTCCCCCTACCATCCCTCCCATCTCCCCGTTCTTTCTCCCCCTCCTGCCGTCTCCCAGTTCCAACATCCCCCTCATGGTCCCTATCCCCAGCAGCCTGACTCTGGCTCTTCCTTCCACCTCCGTGCTGCCAGCTGGGAACCCGTCAGCGACGATCCAAATGCACCGAAACGCAGACTCGACGCCGGCCCGCCCCCCGGTCGATCGTATCAAATGCCACCCCAAATGTATGCTGAAATGAACGGCGACATGTCCCAGAGGCAGTCAAGACCCAGGATGGACGAGCATGCAAACTTTGTCATGCACACAGCACCATGGCCCCAGCAGACCGACGTTTCAAGCGTCCCCTATGGCTCCCCGATCGTCGCTCCAATGTACTCTGACGAGCGTACTTGTGAGCGGGCGTCCACTTTACACCCATTCGTTCGTGTCCCTGAATAAAAAAGCGTCCTCCCTAGCAATATCTGGCGACTACCCTCCAAGTAGTCAGTCTCACGCTCCGTCATACCCTCCCTAACGCTGAGTTTGTCCCTTGAGCAGATCAATATACTACTCCACAAGAGCACCACACACAGCCTATCCATCCTCATCATGCATGTAATTGTCATTTCTATGTTGTTCCTTCTTTTCCCTCCAGTCTTCCAATCAAAGGTCTACTGAATGCTGAGAGCTCCCCTGTTCATCTAGCAGCACGTTTCACTGCACCGATTACAGGGCAGCCCATATTTGAAGTGGGTGCTTTAATGCAGGCACCGCCTGGAATGTTTCCCGCCATGCTGTACCAACACCCTCCACCACCCCCACCACCCCCACCTCAGGTACAGAAACGTCCATCATCGGAAGTCGAGGAGCCTCCTTCACAGAGATCGAAGAAGGCAAAAAAGTCGACAAAATCTACGGACGGAAATGGTACGTATCGTGCGCCGCTTTCCGAGTATCTTTTCCTTACCTTGCTGAAGCGTCCTCCAAACGTGGTTATAACGCCAGGAAAAGAAGCGAAGCAGCACAGATTGCTGCCCAAAATGGTCAGCTTCCAGTCATCTAGATCGGGACCCGCGTTCATTTCCCTGTAGCGCAACTCATGCCAACTGTCTCTTACCCCTCAGCCTCCACTGATAAAGGCAAGGAAAAGGCTGGCGAAGGTTGGATTTCCGTAATGTCCCGCCCCCACTTGATCTAAATGAAGCCCCTATGGGTTCTGTCCGTGCAGAAAATGGGGGGCAAGGAAACGAACCTCCATCACTTCATCCCGAACTCCAGTTTGCTCGGTGCATGTCGAATCGCTACCGATCGGAACAATTTCCGCGGTGTGTTTCCTGCACGCGCCGTTGGGCCGGTGATACATGCCGGTTCCAAGGCATCCGCTTCTTTCTCAAGGATGGTCAGAGGAACATCGTGGGTATCAGCTTCGTGGATAATCAGCGGCCGGATGCTCCGACTATGAACTTCCCTGTCCAATGGAATGTCCCGCTAACTGAACAGCATATTCGGCGAACAAAGGTGATTTAGTACATTGGTCCCTTTTCTTGGCTTACCACCCAGCTTAGCAAACGATTGCAAGGGCTTTGTTACCTACACTTCGTCAAGAGCTCGATCACCTTGCCTACCCCGAAATCATACAGCGAACAAGAGAGAGCGAAGTGCGTGCCACGTGTGGTAGGTCGTCCAGTTTTGTTGAAACTGAGTGTTTCACATAAACGTATATTTTTAGATACCTGCATGACTTCGATATTCTCGTGCAGTTGGATGTGCCGTTTGTGCGGTCGCGAAGCCTGCGCTGAATGCTTTGAGCAAGTCAAGGATCTGACTGAAGATAAGCCTGGCGCGACACAGGCAGAAATCGCAGCCCTGCAAGCCAAACGAGAAAAGCACGCTCACAGCAACCCGTTTTTCCTGTCCTGCACGCGCAGAAACGAACATCACGCCAAGGACTTCTCTCCCATGTCACGATTTTGCCGGGCTGAATTAGCACAGGCTATCAAGGACATGGAGGCTCTCCTGGCAGAGTCGAATCCGGACGGAGTTGCAGCCATTGACCCCTCTCTTCAAAACGGACGTTCCAGTTCAAACACAGGTACAGGTACCGTTTCGAACGGAATCCCTGTGGATTCGTTGAATTCCGGAATTTCTGTGCCACCCACTCTCGCGGAAGCGAAACAAATTCTTCCACCCTGTGACCCTGTAAACATGGGGGCCCACGCGCAACCCCCGTCTAATCCTAGCTCAACAGAGCCATCGGATATTCCTTCCCATCCCACGGTCACCGTACCGGATGCGGAGCTCACAGAAGATGTATTCAGACCCCTCTGGGCTAAGGGTGAACCCCTGGTGGTCACTGGTGTCCTGCCGAAATTCCAGATTCAATGGACGCCTGAATATTTCCTTCAAAAGTACAACTCGCAAAGTTGTCTGATACTCGAATGTCAATCCGATGTGAATAAGCGTGTCACCGTTGGTGAATTCTTTTCGTGGTTCGGAAAGTACGAAGGCAGAGTCGAATGTTGGAAACTGAAGGTGAGTTCTGAGGGTATCCACGATCAGTGATGATGCTGAGTTGTCTCCAGGATTGGCCACCGTCAACTGATTTCAAAACTGCATTTCCCGAGCTCTTTGAGGACTTTAGCAGGGCTGTGCCAGTCCCTAGCTACGTTCGCCGAGATGGGGCACTTAATATTGCTTCCCACTTCCCGAGTAATACTGTTGCGCCAGATCTCGGTACGCCGTGCCCAAGAGCTTGAAGTGCATGTTGACTAAGGAACTACACAGGACCCAAGATGTACAACGCAATGGCGTCCTTTGAATCTGCAGGCAGCAAGGGATCGACCAGGTTACATATGGATATGGCGGATGCTGTCAACATCATGACTTACGCCAGCCCCACTCCAGACGGAAAACCTGGTTGTGCCGCGTGGGATCTTTTCCGTGCATGTGATGCGGACAAACTCCGTGTCTTCCTCCGGAGAAAGTTCAAGGGGTCGTATCAGCACGATCCCATTCATTCGCAACAAATCTATCTGGACAGTACACTGAGGAAGGAGCTTTTTGACTTGTACGGTATCAAGAGCCATAGGGTCTATCAGAAACCAGGAGAGGCCGTCTTTATACCCGCTGGATGTGCGCATCAGGTGAGATGATTTGATACTGCAGGTGTCTACGTCAAACTGACCTAGCCAAGGTTTGCAATCTGGCAGATTGTGTCAAGGTTGCGGTCGACTTTGTCAGCCCAGAGAACATTGCCCGCTGTGAACAACTCACAAAGGAGTTTAGAGAGCAGAACCAGTCGATGGCGTGGAAGGAGGACGTCCTTCAACTCCGCACGATGATGTGGTTTGCCTGGTTGTCTTGCTGTCGTCAAGAAAAGGAGATGAAGGAGACTTAGGGGGTGGGGTGCTATCATGCTGTAGGTTAATGGGAACTGGAGGAGCTATTCTATGGAAAATATGATTTAATATACATAGAGGTGGAACCTCCGACTACTTTTGCCCGTGTATATGCTTTCGATTTCATGCTATCAATGCAAGCCGGTCTTCTGATGTCCACACTGCAAGTTGATAACGCCACTGATTGGGATCTTGTGGTGGCGTTACGACATGACGACACTGGCCTCGACTTTGAAATCATCAGATTTCCTTCTCTTCTCTACCATTCTCTCGTTCAGGGAGACTTGAAGAGATGTACGCAACAGAGAACTGGAGACTTTCAATACGGACTCTATGAAATGCAGTGTTGCTTACCTCAGCCAAAGTCACTTTGGACCAGTCAAGGTTTCACAAGCACAACACCTCTTGTCATAGAACCACCACCATGACCTCGGTCGATCCCCATTGGATGCCTGTCACTGGACGCTACAACGTAGACATTGGCTCCTCGCTTGGGCGAGCTCTCAGGGCACGAAAGGGCATCCCTCCGCCGAAGCGCGCCAGCAATCTCCCCGATCGCGACTTTTATTCCTTCCGCTGTACGTCGAGTCCTCGGATTCTAGACTGCTCATCTAATTCGGTTTCCCAGACAATTTCAAGCCGGAATCAATCGACGCAAGTAGACCTGGTTCCATCGAGGTGAGGCGGAATAAGGATACGTCGAGCGTCACGGTGGAACGACCGAGCTTGCAGGTACGCGTATCTTGTTACTAAACGATCTACGATGGCATCCTAACATTCCACAGGCAAGAGAAAGTCACCTCTTCAAAGGAGCAGAGCAACAAGTCAGGGAATATGATTGTGTGTTGATTTATGACGAAGACTTGGGTGTGAGTGCCTGGTTCGTTCGGTCGACCTTTCAACTCATGTGCATGACTACAGACGTTTACCCTCGAGAAGATCGACTCGCTTATGAGCTTCAGTTATGACCGAAAGGTTCAGACATCATCTACTATCCAGGGAGACTCGGCTTCTCGTGAGCACACGTCTTCTTTATGGACTCTCCTGAGACACTGATGGTAGGCCATTTAGCGATGCCGGACACACCCCGACCTGCCGAAGGCGCCACAGACCTGGTAAAGGAACTAGAGAAAGATTTAGGTCTCGAGGACGCCGAGGGTGAACCGGATGATGATTTCGAAGAAGTCATCGCTACAGTGACCTCGGAACCAAGGAAACGAATAGTGAGGGAGGAGGAAGAAGAGGAAGAGGAGGAATTGCTTCTTGCCGCTAGCGCAGTGCCTCCGCCGATATTGCCACCCAAACCCAAGCCTTCGCGCAGTATTCCCCACCAGCAGGAACCGATACCCAAGCCTAAACCCAAGCACAAGGATATACCAAGAGTCAAGGGAGAAACCGAATCCCGGAATATCGCCGATTCTGAACTAGAAGAGGTCCTCGCTTTTGGAGTTCCCACTCGTACGACGAAACGCCAAAAACTATCTCCAGTGGCCCCGAATCCACTGCCTGTCACTCAACTAGCGCTCCCGACCGCTTCTACTTCCGTCTCCCTGCCCTCTTCACGACCTCCACCAAAGGAAGATTCTGATTCAGAGGATGACTGGGACCCTGTCGTCGGTGATGGTGATCCACCTGCAGAAAATGATGCGGAGGAGATTGACCTCGATGCATTTGAACAAGAGATGGAACAACAGTTGGAGGGATCAGATGAGGATACACTGGCGGCCGCGATGACATCGGAGCCGGTCTCCGCTGCTCGACGACCAATGTCACTGAACCAATTCGCCGGTGGACAGTTGAGTCAGGATGAAGATAGCACCTCTTCAAGTGATGACAGTGACGAGGACTGATTGATCACAATTGTTACAGTGACTCTTTAGATACCATTCTCTACATGGTAGTGTAATGATTGGTCGAATTGCCTTTCGTGGGTCAAGTTACCACGCTCGAAAAATGCGTAGGATATCATTTACACTCGGTACTCGAGGACTCGAAATCTCGAAATGCTGGTCCTGTACGAGACGGCGATGGGCTACTGCCTCTTCAAGCTGAGCGACTCGGCAAAACTCGATTCAGCCGATCTGTACAAAGAGTTCGAGACGCCAGAGAAAGCAAATAGACTGTGCGTACATCATGCCCGTCTCCGTCTAACTCCTGACGTGTCGGGTTGCCCAAAGGCTCAAGTTAAAGGCGCTGCATCGCTTTACATCCACCGCAACTGCAGTCGAGGATCTCACGGCCGTCCAGGAGGGGAAATTGGGGAAAGGTCTGAAGAAGTTTTTGTCAGAGCAAGTCGTAGACAAAGGCAAGGGGAAGGAATCTTTGGTGGTGATAGATCCACACCTGGGTATGTGATATTATTATCTTTCATTTGATGTACCTACCTATATGCCATCTAGCCCACTCTATAACGAAGAAGCTGGGAATCAAGGTTTCCGCGTTGTCTCCTGAGGACCATAGTGACCTATGGAGAGGCATTCGCGCCCAAATAGCGGCATTGATGGACGGTCTTGATCCCAAGGACCTTGCTACCATGAGCTTGGGTTTAAGCCATTCACTATCCCGGTAAGTCGAACCATGATGGCAGGCGTCATGTTGTTCATGCAAGTTTCAGCTTCAAGCTGAAATTCTCTCCGAACAAAGTGGACACTATGATAGTACAAGCTATTGCCCTCCTCGACGACCTTGACAAGGAAATAAATATTTATTCCATGCGTGTCAAGGTGGGTGAATTGTATACTCGTGCTCATCTTTATCGTTGACGACTCGAAAGGAATGGTATGGGTGGCATTTCCCCGAGATGGCTAAAATAATCTCGGACAATCTCGCGTATGCAAAAGTTGTCCGAGCTATGGGTTTCCGTACGAACGCAGTAACAACCTCGTTCGAAACGATCTTGCCAGAGGACCTAGAGGCAGTCCTTAAAGCTGCTGCCGAAATCTCAATGGGTACCGAGATTTCAGACAGCGATATATCGCACATACACGCACTGTGTGACCAGGTGATCTCCATTTCTGCGTATCGCGTCCAACTTGCAGAATATCTGCGCAATCGCATGAACGCCATAGCTCCGAATCTCACGGCCCTTGTTGGTGATCTTGTCGGTGCAAGGTTGATATCACATGCTGGGAGCCTTTTAAACCTGGCGAAGCACCCAGCCTCCACGATCCAGATTCTTGGTGCCGAGAAAGCACTTTTCCGTGCACTGAAAACAAAACATGATACCCCAAAATACGGATTGATTTATCATGTACGCGGGGCCTGTTTTCCTGCTCTTGCTCCCGACGTATTTAACCATCCTCAGGCATCATTGATCGGCCAGGCTCCTCCAAAGCTCAAGGGAAAGGTGAGCCCGAGGCTCTGAATTAATTCAACGTATGAACACATGTTGTAGATGGCACGTATGGTTGCAACGAAAGCCGCACTCTCAGTTCGCGTCGATGCGCTTACCGATGCAGAGGGTAAATCGGAGGATCAAGCTTCTTCCATTGGGATCGAGAACCGTGCAAAGCTAGAGTCCCGACTGCGCGCACTAGAACACCAAGGTGACATGACGGGTGTTCGACGATATGCGGACGACGGCAAGAAGCAACAAAAATTCACGATGACAGGTGGCACGAAGACGTATAACACGGCAGCGGATGCTGTTGATCTCATTTCTACTCAACGAGAGCCGCTAGAGACGGCTATGCGAGCTGTCCTGGATGTGAAGGCTGAGAAGAAGAAGGCGAAAGAAGAGCGAAGAGCGAAGCGGAAGGCTAAACAGGAGAGGGAAAATGAGTCGGACGCGGACGGGATGAACGTGGACGAGGAGCCGAAGGAAAGCAAGGAGAAAAAAAGGAAGCGGCGAGAGAGTGGTGGTCATACTCAAACTGAAGTCAAGGTTAGTCTTTGTCGGTGATCTATTGGTTTACGCGCTGAATCTGTGTAGGAGGATGGCGAGACGGAAGCCGAGCGGAGGGCCAGGAAGGAGAGAAAAAAGGCGCTCAAAGCCGAAAAATCTCAAGCAAATGCCAGTGGAGATTCACCCAAGAAAAAGAAGAAGAAGAGTGATTCATAGCTTTCTGTTGTCTCGCTGTACCGTACTAGTTGGATTCGGAAGCGAGCAAAGATGACCCTATTTGAGTGCTAATTGAACATCGTACGATACAAACTCTTTTTTCGCTATGCTCTCGAGCAGTCCGAACCCAGTCGTCATCGTCACAGGTGCCAACTCGTACGGGCATTTGTTTTACATGCACGCGTTTCCTGCTGAACCGTTCATAGTGGTGTCGGTTTCGGTATATGCCATCGTCTTCTGTTCCAGTTGTCGTTGGCGGGTCAGGACGGGACTTGCAATGAGCTGGGTTTGGACTGCGATGGTCTCACACTCGTACTGGCCTGCAGGAACAGTCAACGTGCAGAGGCAGCTCGAGCCAAGCTCTGCAACATCGCGGACGAGCTCGTTCGCCGTGCCAAGTGCTCCCCCAACTACGATGGACACGCGGAGATATTTCGGAAAAACCTGCACATAGCCATACATACCATCGACTTGGCCGACATTCAGAGCGTGTTTCGTTTTGCGGACGAGATATCTCAACAGTGCGTTCTCGTGTCCACCCAGAGTCACGCTGACCCACTGCAGCTATCCGTATGTTTCGCACCTCGTCTGCAACGCTGGATTAGCCAACTTTACGAGGATCGTCTGGCCTCTGGCGTTTCATCAACTTCTAACAGACTGGATCTCAGCGGTCACTGCACCGAGATTCTTCCTTCAGAGCGTCGGAGACACCAGCCAAGATGGCTTGGGATGGGTATGGCAATGTAACGTGTTCGGACACTACGCTTTGGTATGTTCCCCAGCAATCGCGATCATGTGACGCTGATTTGTCGTAGTTCCGAGCTTTGGAACCCATGTTAGCCAAATGCCCGGTGGCCATTGGCCCCCGAGTAGTGTGGGTTGGGTCACACGAAGCCAGTTCCGAATTCTATGACCCACAAGATTGGCAACTGGTAAAATCGGAGCACTCATACGAATGTTCTAAATACCAGATGACGATGATGTCTCTGTACTTGGACCGGGCAGCGATCCGCGCACAGCTGGACGGCACACCAGTCGTGAGACACCTCATAACTCATCCAGGAGTAGCCGGAACAAGTATAGCTACTGCAATTCTTGGGACATTCAAGTCGTTTTGCATGTATGCAGCGTTCTACATCGTGAGCAGCGCAAAACTATTCAGTGGCGCATCCTTTGAATAAATATCTCTCTAGGCACGATGGATGGGATCTCGTAACCATCCCATCGACATCTTCAAGGCAGCCATATCTGCGGTTCATTTGCTACTTATCGGCATTGCACCGTTACCAAGCGTTACTGGGAACTCGAGCTCAACGAACTTGAGCGAGGCTGTTGAACCAGGCACTGTCTACATTTCAAAGGCAGATCGGTGGGGTCGCGAGTATACCGAGACTGCTAGACTCTTTCAATCCCAGGAAGAGGTGGTTCAAACGGAAAAATTATTGGAAAACTGTGATCGTCTTCTCAAGACTTTCTGTGATGTCCAAGGAAGGACACTGTTACCTAGCTAGAGCAAATCGTTAGCCGGTAATTGCGTGTACACATCCTGAGTAGTAGATAGCACGGATCTAATGGGTGCTGCCAGGGCGTTTCAGCAAGAAACATCCGTCGGTTCAAGATTTCGGTAGTTCAACGGAAATGGTATGTGCTGGTCGAAACTGAGGGATAGTTCGTAAATTATCTGGGGCGGGACCTAGAGCATCTAGCTTTTTCCTGGCCCTGTCAGTCTAAAATGTGTGCTGGTATGGATGTTCTACGACTAGGTTGAAAGGTAGACTCACGATCACCGAATTCGCCATGCCCCGTTCCAGACCCTCCAGGAGTGTGCATGCCTTACACAGCTCGTTGCTAGACATGTAGCCACAACGTTTGCACGTTTCTGAAAGACTATTAACAGCACAGATCCGGTCATGCAACACCCAGCCATACGTTGTGGTTTTTGTGTTGCCTTCACGTCCTCCCTCACTTCAAACGCTTCGCCAGAATGAATTATATCAATGATCGCGCTAGGGCGAGCAGCTTCCAAATCCTTGAGAAACGTTCGAGCATGTCCACGATACGCATCCGGGGAGTAGATACATTCTGTTGAAAAATAGTCGAGTTTCTTGAAGTACGCATACCTTGCAAAGATAAGACAACGGCATACTCGGTGAATAATAGACAAACATGACGATCTCCTTTTCGTATGCATACTTGAAGGGCTTGGACCTCTTGATACTATCCTCTCCCTGCGTGCAGATCAATGTACATCGCCCGAGACGAGCGATATCCCCGCGCATTACTGAGGAAGTATGCTCGAGTCGTGAATACCCCGGAGTAAAACGGTACACACCATTCATAAGGATTGTTTCTGCAATGTCGTCTGCATTGTGGCCGGTGACGATATGGTCAACGTTCAGGGAAGAAGCACCTCTGTCGAGAGCTTGCCGTCGAAATACACCACAGAAGGTGCAGTTGTTCTTCTTGCCTATCTCAGAAACGATCGCGTCCATCGTCCAGCCGTAGAGCTCCTCGTAGGTGAGAATTTTCAGCGGCAAATTATATTGCTGCTGATTTCGTTTAACTGTCTAGTTTGAGTCATTTTGATGTCACGAAAAGACGTGGAGGATACATACGTCCAAAGAATCATCCCTATAACCTGTTATCCCTTCGTCTATTGAGAGTAGATACAAATCCAGCCCATAGTTATATCGGTCGTTTAATGCCTTCATGACATATGCGAGCACCGTCGAGTCTGATGATCGAATATGGGTAACCGCTTTGATCCTACGCAAGCCGAGCAAGTGCATACCTTTGCCTCCAGATGCACCAATGGCAACTTTGTCACCTGGCTTGAATAACTTTGCTTCGGCGATCGTATGATGTACTTCTGTTTCAAAGACGAAGAAGAAACATTCTTTGCATATTTGTTGGCCAGTCTTCGGCCTCTTCAAGATGGTTTTGGCGTTCTGGCATAAGGCGCAAGCCGTAGGGGCCATGATAGACCGTTCAGTGTAGTTGTAGTAGATCAGATGTCCAGGGGGTACAGCATTACATTGACTCTTGCTTGTTTCGTCCAAGCCATCAACCATGCCCAGAGAGATTCGAAAGCGCGGAAAGAAACATAAAAAAGTGCAACAGACACAACAAGAGCCAAGAATCGACCACCCCGTTAACTTTAATGAGCCATCTTGGACTTGGTATGCTCGCGAAGCAGAGGATCTGCACCCAGAAGCACCTTTCGGATACATAGACCCTGACGTTAAGGCGTACTTTCGCACCGTCGACGAACAGATGCAATCCTGGCAAGAGGATCAGATTCGGTCGGTGGATGAAGGTGGTGACCTCGATCCGAATGAAGGTGCGCGTTGTTCTCTGAATATATGTATCCATTGTTCATCATGGGGTATACTAAAGCAAAACGAGTGTTCCTCGTTGCAGCTCTTGGCGAGATGTCTGGGAAAGAGAGACAGCTTGCCACAGATCCGGATTGCTCTGTTATAATGGAGAGAATGGCATATTCGATGGATGATTTTGTGTTACGAGTTTTGGTGGACAGGCTAAGCGGCTCGTAGGTGCCAGTCCTGCTGCATATATTCGTGGTACAACTTGAGACTGACCCTTTGGAGGTAGTTTTGAAGTGCTCTTTAAGCACAGGTTTGCTTCACATGTATGCCAGACGTTATTATTGGTTTCCGTTGATACGATCTCTCGGGAGGTACGTGGATCCTATTACTCTCTTGACAATGACCTGACAATCCCAGGTCAGAGATGTTTTTCCGGATGTTCCCGCTTCTGAGGACAGTGGCGAGCTGAGGACGCTTACCCAACTCGTGCTAGATATCTGCGAAGTAAATGGTCTGCTTCATCCGCGGTCTCCCGAGGTTTAACTTTTCTCCACAGGAAGTCGGTCCAAGTTTCAATTCGCTCATTATGGATCAATTCGCATCGCATGTGTTGCGTTCTTTGCTTCTTTTGCTGTGTCCAACTGTACTTCCAGAGGACTCAGCTAGGAATTCTGTGCGATCTAAAAAGAGTATGTCGTGGAAGGCTAAACAGGGCCGCATGAAATCCGTGTTCAACGATCAGGGGAAGGAAACTTATACCTCGAGTGCTTCAGTACCTAGGTCCTTTCATGATGCAGCAAGCCAATTCCTGCGAATCATAAGGGATGGGCTGGACTCGAATGAAGTCAGGGCATTAGCTGCAAACAAAGTAGCTAGCCCATTATTACAGGTGTGTCCTTTTGCTCTAATTCTGGCTTCCCGATTCACATAGGTCCAAATTAGCTCGTCCTAGAGATCGAGGCAGATTCTGGCATTGCGTTTTCTTCCGACTCCCTAATGGATCGAGTTCTGGTTGGAATGATCAAGGCATGCCGTACGTGAATGCTTTCATCCTTGCCGTGATAGATGGACACGTCGATCGTAGATGAGGATTCCGCCGTTTCGGTTGAACCATCCGACTACATTGTTACGTTACTCAGGGATCCTACCTCCTCTCATTTGTTGGAAACACTAGTATCTCGATGTCCTGAACAAGTGTTCAGTGTGCTTTGGTCAACGTACTTCAAGGGCAAGCTTGCGCGGCTAGCACTCCACCCAGTCGCGAATTTCGTTGTCGCTAAAGCGGTGGAGCGCCAAGATAGCAAACAACTCGGCGATACCCTCGAAGAGCTTAAAACGTCGTGGAGCAAGCTAATCAGCAAGTATAGTTTCATAAAATTCATCTCTGTTGCTGATATCCCACAGAGTCTTCCAGAACGGGGGTCCTGCGTGCCTTGATAGATAGATCGCGTTCTCTCGGAACCCACCAACAGGGTGTTTCGGAAGTGAGTTCTTTGCTATCCTCCTTTGGATTTCTGAATTCACTCGGCCAGGCTGTTCTCACTGCAGTAGAGATATCAAGTCCGGAAAACAGAGGTGACCTCGTTCCATGCTTGCTACTCCTGAAATCCCTGGAGGTATGTTCGGACGAAACACTCCATACCGTGACCTAATTGATTCCGAAGGAATATCGAACAATTACCGCATCAGAGATCCTACCAGATAAGAATGACAAGAAACACAGATATAAGAGTCAAGCTGACAATCAGAGAGAACCCAAACTGCAAGGAGCTCTTATATTGCAATCCCTACTGAGGCTCGACCAACCTTATTGCTCAATGGTCGTTGATAGGTCTATGCCTTCAAATACCATTCTTCTATGTGAGCTTATCTCCCCCCGACAGCGTTAGTTCACTCCCCATGGAGGACCTTCTACGGATCGCCCATAACGCGACGAGCTCGCGCGTTCTCGACGTCGTTTTCGAGTCACCAACTGTACCATTCAAAGCCAAGCGACAATTTGTCACGTCCCTGATAGGACACTATCATACTCTTGTTGATGATCGAATAGGAAGTCGGGTCTGCGATCGTTGTTGGGCCTTTGCAGATACTTACCTTAGAGTACGTCTCGGGTATTCCTTGGAATGCGAATCTCATACTCCACATAGGAGAAAATTGCTCGTTCGCTGATCCCCTTCGAGCACTTCCTGGCCGCGTCCTTCTATGGGAAGTTCTTTGCTCGTAACCTCAATTTACATTTGCTGCAACGACGACCGGAGGAATGGAGAACATTGCAATCAAATAACAAGAGTCCGGTCACCACGTCGATTCGACCGAGTTTATGCCCTCCCATTTCACAGCAGCCGACTTCTCCGATAGCTTCGACGACGCCGCGAGAATTTTCAAAAGGTCGCGGCGCGTCCGACGACGAGATCGACGCGGTTTTCAAGGCTACACTGGGAAACAAAACTAGAAAGGCAGTTGTGGGCAGTGTTTTCCAACATGATGCCCAACGATCTACAGATCGACAACTGTCAGAGGTTTTAGGTGCCATCCGCGAAGCACCGGGGGGTGAAAGCAGACGTACGAAAAAGAGAAAAATTAACTAATGACGATGCCGGGATGCAGACAGCTCCGTTCTTTATATACTACAAAATTACCGAATCCTTACAGATCCGGCACAAGCGCTCCTCTTGGCAATGGTTTATGATTTCATTCTCTGACCATAGCCTGAACCTACTCGTCGCTGTGAGCGTCGTCGTGAACATATTTCTTCTATATCGTCCAGGGTTCGTTCGAGCGAGCAGGCTAAGACCGCGCGCTTCACTTGCAGCGGGTGGTAGGGCACTGCACACGAGAGTGTACTTTTATGTAGGTGGAACTTACGTTCCTTACAACTCCTCTGCGATCCACCATGGCCAGATGTACGTTGAACATCTGACGCCGGCGCAAGTCACTCGCGACGTTCCGGTCCTTTTCATCCATGGAAATGGAATGACAGGGACAAATTGGCTGAACACACCTGATGGCCGAGCTGGATGGTCAGATTACTTCTTGAACGCGGGCTATGAGGTAAAAGTTCCAATGGCTCCCAAGCTTAGGGATCTCAGGTCAATTCGCTCAGGTTTACATCGTCGATCAACCCGCTCGAGGTCGCTCTGCGTGGCAATCTAAAATAGACGGTGCGACGAGCACCTATACCACAGATGCGATCGAGTCACGATTTACGACTACGACTGCACACGATCTTTGGCCCCAGGCGACTTTGCACACCCAGTGGCCCGGAAGCGGGTCCAAGGGCGACCCGATCTTCGACGCCTTCTTTCGCTCTATTGTCCCCGG
Organism: Phylloporus cf. tubipes; assembly: GCA_038094315.1. Classification (NCBI taxonomy): domain Eukaryota; kingdom Fungi; phylum Basidiomycota; class Agaricomycetes; order Boletales; family Boletaceae; genus Phylloporus; species Phylloporus cf. tubipes. The sequence goes on from JBBPTZ010000013.1 coordinate 54,301, forward strand.
TCTCACTTCCGCAGTTGAGACCTCCAAACTTATGAAAGCAGCTGGATCAGAGTTGTTGGACAAAATTGGTGTCCGTGACGGTCTAGTTGGTTATCATCCAAACTGATCCAATGTTTCGCTTAGCCCGCTATTGTGGTCACCCACTCACAATCTGGCTATCTTGGATGGATTTTGGCGGACAGTCGTCCAAGCTTAGTTAAAGCAATAGTCGCCCTTGAACCCAATGGCCCGCCTTTTCAGAACGCAATCTTTATGCAAAACTCAGCGCGTGCCTATGGCCTGACCGACATCCCACTCACTTTCAGTCCACCGATTTCATCAGCTTCTGACCTACGACCATGTGCGGTATTCGAGGGAGAAAACTATACGTCTCTACAGCAACCCTTCCCGCCGCGGAAATTGGTCCATCTGTCCCGGGTTCCCGTCCTTCTCGTCACATCAGAGGCAGGATACCACGCGGTTTACGACGACTTCACAGCCCAGTTCCTCCGGGAGGCCGGCGTGAATGTAACACATATCCGCTTGGAAGCTGTTGGGATACGTGGAAATGGGCATATGCTCTTCATGGAGCGGAATTCGGACCGAATCGCGGATGAGGTGGTGGAACCTTGGATCCGAAACACGTTGGGTACCGCTCGAGGGGAAATGTCACATTAGCAATCATGTGGGTGAACACGTCCGTGTAACCTCATTGTTCACCGTCTCTGCGTTTGATCTCAAGGCGGCTCAAGGACCGGTGTGTTGGCTTGGTATTGGCTTGCAGGGCCGCATTCCGACCTTTTCGTCGATGGAAGCACCCACGAATGTCCGTGTCACTCGGGTGTCGTGCACTGTGTGTTGCCTGGAAGGTAGTCTCGGGGCCTGTCAACAAAAAAACAACACGAAATTGATAAAAAGTACTAGAAGCATCGAGCTATCCCCCCAAAATGCATCCAAAGTATATGCCGCCGAGCTGAATCTTGATCTCCCCCATCGAGATCTCACCCGGAGTGCTGAGACCTAAAGAGCACTATTCGCTAAGCTGGTGGCCAAGTGGGAGCCTTCGGCCGAAACTCCGGCGTAAACATGGCTGGTGGTCGTGAAAGATAGCATTGGACGACTGAAGCTAGCACAAAATAAACTCAATCGGGAGTAGTCCTGGGAGATGGATCGACGATTGGTGTTCACTTCTTAACAAACCAGCTAAGATGGAGGCCTGCACTTCGACCATAGTTCTTTTAGCCTGACCCGGACAATCACCAAAGTCAGGGCGGGAAACATGAAAAGCCTGAGTTCTGGCTTTCGCCCAGATCACACTTACATGAAAGACCGTCATGGCTCATGACATATCTACGTCCTGGACCATATCCGGCCGTGGCTCACCCCTTGCTACCGAATTTACCAGTTCTCGCCGTATTTCAGGGCCAATATGAGGGTGGGGGTTTACCCGCACAACGTCTAACAAAGCATCCTTCTGATCGGGCGTCAGATCTGGAGAATACCTAAGACAGTGGTAAACCAACAATTTTATGCAAGCTGGCTGTTGGCGTTACCTTTGACAAAAGGCGAGAAGGCTCTGATGCCAGAGCACCGGAAGCTTTTCGGTATCCCCGCGAGAGCGGGCTTTATAAGTATTCGAAAGACGGATGAAGTGGAATACAAGCGCGTCAACAACTTTGAAAGGTAGCTGGTATTTTTTGTCGATAAGTACTCGAATAAACAACGAGTTGGGCCCTATGGGAAGGTCAAAAAAATCGGATTTAGATCCGTGAGACAAAAACAACCGACCAGTGTAGTCCATCTGCGCGGTACGCAGTAATGCTGCAGCCGAATGAAGGACAGGGACCTTCTTCTTGGCAATTACGGACGCTATGACGGCCGCTTCTTTTAGTGTGCACCCACTCTACAATAAACGAGCGTGAATAACAAGGGTCGAGGACGGCTGGGAAGACTTGCCTCCAACATTGGGAATACGATGCCTTTAAAAAAGGCACCAGGTTTGTACAGCGCACGTTTCAGGCACTCATAGTATTGCACGTTAAGCTTTTTGTTGGATTGGATATCCTCTCGTATTGCGTCAAGCAATACAACGGATAAGAAAAGCTGGGCCTGTGCGGGTTTCATAGTTGAAACAAAAATCCTCGTGGCAGCTCGGCAGGCATGGGGACTCCATTGCTCGGGTTTTGTGAGGGCTAAAATACGCGCCCAAGCAGGAAGAGATGGTATGACCTTGAATAGTTTTGGCAAAGGACCAGACTTGTATCCACGGAGAAAGATCGCGAGTCTAGCTGGCGTTACTTGGAGAACGGTCTATGCGGAACATGCACATACTTTGAATATGATTCAACCAGTCTGGGATCAAGCCCTAGCGCTGGGTCAGGGTGTCCTTTGTCTTGGACACGCGTAAGAAGCCAGCTGAGATGCGGAAGTTAGGGACGGGCGTTACCTTGTTGTACTTTTTTGATCACGGTAACGCTTCCTGACTTGCTATTTTCGAACTTTGAGAAAATAACGTCGGCTAATGTGCGACGCTCGCCAGAGTTGGGTGGAAGCAAGGTATCCAGTGCTTGCACATCGGCCGAATCGAGTTGCTGTTTGGCTTGGGACGCTTAATCGGAGAAACAGCGTAGCGAACTTACGAACATAGTCTCGGCGTCGTCGCCACCATCACTCGCTTCCTCAGCATCTTCGTTGTCGCTTGAGTCAGAGAAGTCGTCTATTGTGCGTATCTGGGGTTGCAGAATTAATCCATCTGCGGCCTCGTTGTCGTCGTCGTCGTCATCGTCGTCTGGTACCTCGAGCTCTTGTTGCTGATCGCGAGCAAGCTCAAAGATTTTTCGAGATGTTTTTGGATCAAGAATGACCTGACGAACCGATTACGCTCATTCGACGATGATTGAGGATGGAGTACCTCGTCATTCTCATGCTCTGCAGAGTGTCTCTGCGACTTCCTTCGCTTTCCGGGTTGAGATACCTGGCCATATTTTGCTTGGATCTCGTCCCCGTGTAGTTGAGTGAGGAGGGGATCGTGTCGCTGTTTTTGAGATTTTTGCGTTCGAGGCATTGATGGGATTATTTGCCAAGTCTGATTCGCGTAATCGCCCCTGTCAGGGGATCGAGTTTCGGGTCAGCCTTAAAACCACCCTTTGGTTGGTTTCCAACCTTGAACCTCAACCAACATGTCCCAGCTGTTACCGCCCGAATCTGTACCCATTTCTCCTCTTCCGTTGCCTTCGCATACCGACCCCCACTTTACAGACCCGAACTTTGGACAAGAACGGAAATGAAATCAAGTCGGTCGGTTTTCTTCGCTTCGGGTTTGACAGCGAGGTTCCCATCGATGTCCTCCGCGCGCTTTACCTTCGTCCTCACTACGTCGTCTCTGCGTCAAAAAGTCGGATCAAAGACAACGATATTCAGTCCAAGTCTATTTATTACCCGGACACGCATGCCATCTCTTATACCACCCTTTCTCGGTTCCCCGCCGTAAAGCTTCTTTCACCCTCAGCACGAAAGCGCGTCCTCGTCACGGGTGGCGCCGGTTTTGTCGGGTCCCATCTCGTTGATCGTCTTATGCTCTTGGGGCATGATGTCACCGTCCTCGACAACTTCTTTACAGGGTCCAAGACCACCGTCAACCATTGGGTCGGTCATCCCAACTTTGAGCTCGTCCGTCATGATATAGTCGATCCATTCACGATCGAGTGCAATCGTAAGTTATTATCCACGTTTATTGCATCGTACCCACAGTTTTTAAGAGATTTACCATCTTGCGTGCCCCGCTTCACCTCCCCACTATCAGATTGATGCCATAAAGACCCTGAAGACGTCTTTCATTGGCACACTTAACATGCTTGGTCTGGCAAAGCGGACCAAGGCCAGATTTTTGATAACCAGTACTTCTGGTCAGTCTTCCTTGTTCGCCCACGAGCGTTACCAAAGTTCCTCGTAGAAGTCTACGGCGACCCTGAAGTACACCCTCAACCCGAAGACTAGTTAGTATTATTCGTCGTTATCACGCGTCGTCTTGACCCGTCCGTAGCTGGGGCCACGTCAACCCCATCGGACCTCGCGCTTGCTACGATGAAGGGAAGCGCGTCGCCGAAACTTTGACGTACGGCTTCCAGAACCAGGACGGTGTAGAAGTTCGCGTAGCGCGTATTTTCAATACGTTTGGTGAGATACCCCGCCCCCCCTTTAGGCAATCATGGTCGTCTCATTCATTCCCTTTGCTAGGCCCCCGCAGTCCGTAACTCGTTTGTGTGTGGTTACTCGAGCTCACCATGTCTCTTCCAGTGAATCCCAGCGACGGCCGTGTTGTTTCCAACTTCATTGTACAAGCTCTGCGCGGCGAAGACATCACCGTGTATGGTGATGGCACCCAGACTCGTTCATTCCAGTATATACACGACCTGGTGGATGGCCTGATTGCATTGATGAACTCCAACGAGTCCCGTCCTGTTAATCTGGGTAACAGTGACGAGTTCACTATTGGGGAGTTTGCCGATCTAGTTCGGGAGACGGTGGAAAAGGTACAACGGGAAGATGGCATCACGCCATCCCGTCGGGTGAAAATTGTTTACAAGCCTATACCCACGGATGACCCCAAGCGAAGGCGCCCAGATACTGCGAGGGCCAAGGAAGTCTTGGAATGGCAACCACGCTGGACTGTTTGCATGGGGGTAGAGGAGATGGTAAGATACTACAAGGCAAAGATGGCGGAAGGAAGCATCTAGAGTTGTCTACATTTGACACGGATATAGTTATGGTTCATACAACTCGGGAACTCCAACCATGCTCTCAAGTACAATGTGCGGCAGGTCGACCATTAACTTGGTTGATTAGATACCACTGTACATCGGTGAATAACTAAGTTCATCGTTACATGGGTATCACATAGGATGATGTTAGCATGACAGTAAGATATAAGAATACTTCTCAAACTTTTGACGGCGGGTAGTCCGTAGTATTATACAAGGCCCCTCGTCAGCGATATCCCTTGTGTGCCGCCCTTGAGCGAGGCGGCCTGTACGACGGCTTTCGACATCGAACTCTTGGGGCCCTTGTCGATTGAATTGGGATTCCCCGTCGTTCTGCGAACGCGGCCATCTGACCTAATGACATCCGTCGATGAATCATTCCCATTTGCAGAAAAAGAAGAGTCCAAGGGCCGCTCTGGTGATTGCGGTCTTACGTATTGTTGCGCGGCGATGAGTACTTCGGGATCTGCACAAAGTCAAGAAATATGCCGACATCAAATCCGGCGCAAACACTTACCCACATGGCTAATCCCACGACTATCTCCATGGAACCAATGGTGTGACTGCTTCCGTTCAGAGTATCTTTGTGAGCACGCTGTCAGAAATACGTTGTTTTCGAGCATAATGAAACTGGATCGTACTTTCGTATCGGGCGGCCATCTCTACCGAGTGGACAGTACGTCTTGTCTATATCCTTTGAGTAGAACCTCAGGCCGTCGAGCTGACTCTTGGCGACCTCCGGGGTGACGCACGAAAAGGAAAGTAATGACCGCGGATTTCGGTGAGCAATGGACGGATCACCGACAAGTTCCGAAAGTGTCTGTAATGCCATTCTCGCACGTTCCAATGTCGGGATGGCAGGAGGACGCAGATCCGACCGCGAGCATGGAAGTTGAGCCAGGAACCCGGTAAAGACCCGATTTACCAAAGAAGCACTACCAGGGATAATGGACATGCAAGCTTTGCCGCCTATCACAATCACAACGGTTAATTGGTTAACTTGCTGCACAGGCAGGATATCTACCTCTGATCACATATAGGCGAGGCTCCACTCCTGTAGCATTTTTGATATCGTCCCTCAAGTTTTCTGCATACATGAGTGGTGCAAGAGGACTTTGCTCGTTCTTCGTAAAGAAATTTAGTCGAGGTGGTGTGCAAATGAGGGGACACACCTGTATGATAAAAACAGGACACGTCATTCTTGCGAGCTCCCTCTTACCAATGATAGTTCGCTGGGAAATTCTGGATATTAGACACGAGTGTAAGTGTGGTATAGCGCATACGTTGAGCAAAATGTTCATGAGTTCGACGATACGAAGCCGCTTCGCCGGGGGTGTTATTTTTTCCCAGTATGCGATCAACTGTCCATATCATTAGTCAAGTAAAGTCTCGATCGTCCATATCCACTGACACTATCTTGAAGATCAACGTTGTCAGACTGTGGGGGATGGATGAATGGATATGTGCTACAGATGAGCACGGGTATATTACCTCGCCAGTCATAAAGCTGACGACTTCACTCCCGGCGTGTTCGAACGAATCCAAGTCTGGTGCATAACACCACAGCTGGAGGAGTTCATCATACGCATTGAAGACCCACTTGAGTCTGAGTTTGTTAACATCAGACCAGACAGGAGAGGCATGGAGACATACTCGGAAACATACTCCGTTGGTGGCGGTACATTGCAGAGCGTGAGACTCAGGACGAGTTCTGGCCATCTTAAATAGGATTAGCTCCAAGTGGAAGGTGAGTGGGAACATTGATCGACGCACAGTGCGGTGAGTCTTAGGACAGCATTGACAGATATGGTCTCGAAAGCAAGGAAATGAGCGGGAGGAAGGAAAAGCGCCTACCATGATCAAGTTAGTGGAAGGGTACGGTCTTCCATAAATGTGGGCATACTTGTATCGCTGATGCAATGTCGGCAGCGTCCACGTAGCAATCATGCAGTGCACTTGGTCGTGACCGCGAACGACCTTGAGTGCGTTGGTCGAACGCAACGAGATTGTACTGGGAAGATAATCTTGGATCGTCGAAATGCTTGCAAAGCCAGCTTGAATCGAGGAGCAGGGGGTGCAGAATGACGACGGTTGGCTTCTCTGGGTCGATGCTGCCCACATTTCCATACGCTGAGTTGGTGATGTACCAGATCGACACGTAGTCGTCGTGGGATGGCAGTTGAACAAAAGGCATCCGTCGAGTTGTCCAGTGCGCGCACTGGAAAGAAGGCGCCCAAGAAGAAAATGTACTTTATGTCAGCAATGATACCGCGTAAGTAACCGACGGGTAACTCGGCAAGGGACGACTGCGCCACACGGCGAAGTGGAATACGGTATGTGTCTACGTTTATTTTGGCCTAGTGCCCTCTAGGCCTTCCAGAACTTGCACCACCCTTTGCTGCTTCTATTACAGCGTCAAATCGTGATTGTAATGTCCGGTACACGCTTACCTGGCAGTCGGCCGGGGATGTGGTTGCAAACATGGTCGGGACACCGAGTGTTTCCAGTGCTGCTTGTTGCTTTTGGATGAGAGCATCCCAGGCAAGCAACACCCGTTCCTTGTCGAATCTCTGCAGATCCCTGCGATATGTGTCGTTCATCATCTGTGTGCCAAATAGTTGTCAGGTAGGCGCGCTATTAACAAGTTGTCTGGCCTCGAACATCAGCCTCGTGCTTGGATAATCCCGCCCCAATCATTGCGGCTCTGTCAAATGATGAACGGAGAGGCGAGAAAGATTCTCAAGTACATACTTTGTATGAGCAACTTTGACCTTTTCTTCATGTTTCTTATGGATAGCCTGTCGTTCTTCCCACAGCTGCCGCTCGAGCTCGTCTTGTTCTTGACGCAGCTATATGTTGCATCAACAACTTGTGTGAGGATATGTACAAAGGATGAATCGTACGCGAGATACGGCAGCAATGAACCCTGGATCGCTAGCAAGTTGTGTCAAGTGAGAGAGTGCCTGTTGGAACGACAAGGAACGGATATCCTTGGCATCTGTGGAAGCCGTCGGTACGACGGGCCGTGTAGTCCGCTGCTCGGGTTGGCTGTCTTGTGATGGCCGAGGAGTGGTTCGAGACGATTCACGCGTTGCATCCACTGGCGGGGTGTTGATGGCAACGGATGGCCGCTCCGATGTTCTCAATTGCGAAAGCAGAGAAGCTACAGAAGAGGCATTGGATGATTCAGTCCTCGATTCGCCCTGTGCCTTTTCCGACGGCTCTTGGTGTTGTTCTGAACCAAGGGTGTTCTGCCACGCTTGAGAAGCTCTCAGTTGATCAAGCAGGGCCTTGACTGCGGCGGGATCCTGGACCAATCTTTTTGTCGAGTCTCTAGGTAGCGTAGTGTACACTCACGTTGATACTATTCATGAACGTTGGGCTACAGCGTGTGATTCATCGGTCTTGGCAGCTTACATGCCAATCACAAGCTTGCTCATCGAAACTACATACAGAATACAACGTCAGACTCAACCATCAGACGGCGTGACGACAAGCATCTCAACAATTAGCGTGCCTACTACGTCGGCGAGTCACGCAGTCGGCAGGATACCCGGAAGCAAGGATGTTACTACGAGGATGACTCACGGAGGCGGCCGACCGTTACGGCAGAATAAATAATAAAAAGCAATAAAATAAAATTAGTCATCGTCGGAATTTCCACGCTACCGAACGACTCTTTCAAAGCGCCCCCTCCGTCAGCGCTGCCCCATCAACGTCCCTCTTCCTTCCCTTCTCCTCCTCCTCTTCATTTAATCCTTGTAATTTCTTCCATCCCTTGGCAATTCCTCTCTTCCCTCCTTTCCTTCCATAATGTCTTCTGATCGCACAGATTATCCCCCACAAGCAAGCTCGTCCCACATGATGAAGACAACAAAGCGCGGGAGACCTTACCTCAAGGTATCTCTTTTTCTTTGTTTTCTTCCTTGTCGTCCCATCCTCGAGCTCTCTAGGACACTCTCGATCTATTTGCCACCCTCATCGTATCACTTCAATTGACAACCCACAAGCAATATTTCCGCACCTTCCCGAATTCTTTCTCCACGTCAGTCCATCCTTCTATTCATATTCAGTCCTCTTCTCACCCCCTTCTGTAGCGACGAGGCAGCTCAGAACTTGGCTTCCTTGAAATTTTCCCAGTCCAATCGTGGGCCGGACCCAAGAGACAAATCACGAATAGTGACGACCACTACGACAACCACCTTCTCCATGACCCGCGAGATGGCAAAAGCAATGTGCCAGCATTTCATGGACGCTCGTCTGATCGAAAATGCCGCTGATCAGGGGTCAAACTTGTTCAAGGATCGTGGCACGTATGTCCTCACCCCAAAGGGTCTCCACGTCCTCGAACGATTCATCTCGAAAAATGGCATCAATTCCGATCACCTACAGCCCGTGTTTGCTTCCCAGCCAATTTGTATCAAATTGCTCCATCTCGAGCGTCGGACTGCCGATGACGAGATTATCGTCACCCAGTCCGTCATAACTGCTCTCTTTCGTCGTTTCGTCGGTCGCCAGCCCAACTACCCTTCTCAAAATGCTATTGCACCACAAGACGCTTTTCAAGAGTACCACGAGCGATCTAAAGGCGTTCAGCTCATGGACGTGCAAGAAAAACCGCAACCCCTGTTGGCCAAGGCTACGGTCGTACACAGATATTGTTTTGCCGCCGTCTCTGCGCTCGAGTGGCTATGCGACTTCACGTCCGTCGTAGGGAGAGAGGAGGCTGCGGAAATGGCAGCCCAGTTTGTTCGCTTTGGCCTCATCACTTTAGTTAGCGACAAGAGGAAGAACAATGATTCTGCTATCATTTTCACCGTTCGAGGTTCTGCTCCAGGTGGCAACTCTCCTGTTAGTGTGAGTCGTGCTATTCCTGATCCTACCCACCAATTCGTCTCATCACCGTTTTCAAGCAACACGGAGAGTTCCGTTGCACTGCGAAAGCCATCTATAGAATAACTGACGAAGGAAAACGAGTAGCCCAGTGGGAAGAGCACCCATCCTCCCCTCACAGCTCCGTCACCAATCTTCATGAACGGTCTTCGCTGGAGGGCAGTACCATTGAGGGCAAATTAGGTCCGGAGGCGAACGTCAATGCTGCAGACGCCAAGATTCATCGCCGGATTTCAATGGCCGAGAGGCTCAACAGCGCATATGCCGAATCGAGGGAGTCAAAGGAGGCAAAGGCCAGCGTCAAGAGTAACACCGACCGTCTCAACCAAATCCTCGAAGAACCATCCTATCGTGCCCTTTTCCGCGAGTTCCTCAAAGCAAATTTCTGCGAAGAAAACCTTGCTTTCTGGGTAGATGTCGAAGATTTCAAGCGCAAGTTCAGCATCACATCAAGTGCCCAGGCAGCTCCCGCGGCTCGTACTGGGAAAGGCACACCCGGCCAAGCAGCTATGGAGAGGCATCACGAGTCGCTCATCCAGACGGCTTTTCAGATCTACAACAAGTACCTCGCTCCCTCGAGTCAGAACGAGCTCAATATCGATCATGGCCTGAGACTTGATCTTGCTAGCTACCTGAGTGAAGTGATGACCAACTTGAATGGCAAAACCTTTGATGGGCAGGTCGATGCTAGCCAAGCAGGTTCTTTCAATGCGACCCAGCTGCAGATGCTCATCAAGTTATACTCCCGTATTCAAACCCACGTACTCCGCTTGATGGCGATGGATTCCCTGCCCAAGGTACGCCGTGTGCTGTATTTTGCGCACCAACGTATTCATAATCTGCATCTTCTAGTTCATCAAAACTCAGCGCTTCATTGAAGCTAAGCAATGGCTTGGAGGTGATGCATCCGAGGACATCCAGTTTCTGACAAGCCCTCCCGCTCCGCCCGGCCTAGGAAGTGAAGAGACTGGTGGCGCATATATTACTGTTTCCGCGAAAGCCACTGAACGAGAACAGAGGCAGCACCAGCTCCCTGGCTCCTCCACGACCTCATGAGTAGATCCACCACGTTCCTTTTTTTCCTCTTTATCGTCAGCAAATTTCCTCCACTACTACCCCACGACACGATATCCTCGCATTTTTCCCTTTTCGCACTGGGCTTGGTATTTCATCACCCAATCTTCTTGTTGCTTTGCATCCTTTCCTTTTCCTAGGGCTTCGCCTGCATACCTTCATCACTAGTAGTAATATTTACTATTCCTTGGCATCATTCAGTATTTCATGGGCTTTTGCGTCATGCTCATCACCATTCCTGTCGGTTTCATCTTGTCCATCATTTGCATTACGACGATTTCCTGCCCACGTCTCCATCCTAAGGCGATGTACAATCTACCTTATAGTTATATGCATACCTACGGTGCACTCCTAATTCATAGCTTTCGTGTCTACTTGTCGCTTACCGTGAAAGTGTCTTGTGAGTCGACTACATCCGTCAAAGCAACGTCACCTAAAGATGTCCTGGATCTGGAATCCCAGCGGCAATCCTTCAAAGCCACAACCCGCAGCAGAAATGGTGCCAGACCCTGGAGACCCAAACAGAATGGTGTCCAACAAGGCCGCTAACCGACCGTTCCTAGTGTGCGTGTCCCCAGTGGTTACTAGTGTTTTACGCGCAAGTTCAAACGTAGTGACTAGCTACCACGAATACAAACTCGAACAAGAGAAGCTGCACCAAGCCTGGCTGCAGCGCAAGAAGGAGCGCGAGGAGAAGCTTGCACGAGGAGAGAATGTTGGTCCAGAAGAGCGAGATCCGACTGTCGAGGAAGAAGTTGGCCTCCTCGGTTTCCTCAAGTTCATCGTCTACCTTGTGCTCATAATCACACTGGCCGGCAAGTTCTTCACTGGCAGCTTCCTGTGGGAGTACGAGGGCAAGTGGGCGAGGCTGAAAACGTATTGGCCGGTGAACGCAACTCCGTTTTTTCGGGCCTGCTGCCGTATCGTTAACTTGGGTATAGGAATCGAGCGGTCGTCTATTTTCGGAGTCTTTCCTCGCTACCTTTGACGGGACGGATCCAAGCAAGCCTGTCTACATCGCGGTGGGTCTCAACGTCACTCTATCCCATCCGCGGAGACTTATCGATGTAAAGATTGATGGGGCCGTCTATGATGTTTCAAGTAATAAAGGAACCTACGGCCCTGGAGGTGCATACCACAGCATGTATGTCCCGTCGTACCCTCTTTATCCGCGGTATTCCGATCAGTGGGTCCTTTTACAGGGCCGGTGTTGATGCGGCGAGATCCTTTGGTACCGGGTGTTTCGCCACGCACCGTACACACGACCTGCGAGGTTTAACCGACCGAGAGCTTCAAGTGGGTTTCGTTGCATTAGTCTATATCCGTCGTCACGATTGACCACTCTCGCGACAGGGCGTGCAACACTGGAAGAAGTTCTTTGCGGACCACAAGACGTACTTCAAGGTAGGGAAGGTTCTTCATCCTCCCATCGATCCCCAGAGTCCTATCCCGGAGCACTGCAACTCCGAGAAGGAACGGACCACGCACCCAAGGAAGAGCTCTGACGACGGTGACAAGCCTTGGGTTCAGCCCGGTCCTTCTACAAATAGGGAACCGAAGCACGAGGAACTGTAGATTAAATGGTACTACAATAGTTGCGAAGATGCTATCATATGAAGTTGATGGACATGCAAGGAAAACATGGAGTGTGTGATCACCGAGGATTAAATTTTCCCGGACCTGAGTTCATAGCGTCATAAATGGTCATATAAACATAATGTACCCTGATGGGATGTACAGAGCGGTGCTCGCTCTCATGGGTGCCTTCCGAAGGTGGAGGATTTTTACATTCGCCTCAAGCCTACCAAACGCAAGCCATGAGTTTAAGCAGTGCTGATACAGCCGGCACAGTCTAACTTGCCTGGGAAGGGGCCCCATGTGTCATGAAGTAATTCCTTAGGATTGGGAAGTCGGCAATGGAACCGTTGACCATGGATGAGAAAGGACTCTCTCGATACTTTGCAACAATGATATTACCGCGCCATGCGATAGCCTCTCGAAAAGCCCTCCCTTGAATCTCTCGGATGCACTTGTTGATGGGAAAGGGCATCCCGTCACGTGAAACGACAGGGTAGAACACAACATAAGGGTGCGCGAATTTCTTGTTCATTCCATCAAGCGCCTCGACGAGCTTGTTGGAGGTGTCAGTAGCGTCTAACGGGGTGATCGGATCTATTCGGCTCACATGATAATGCCATGCACGGGGACCGAGGCCCTCTGCGATGTAGTCCATGTAGACCTCTGGGTGCGGCATCCGAGGGAGTTGGACGCTGTGTGGGGCGTGAGGGTCTGGGAGTGACATCGGGCTCGTCATGAGCGCGACCATGTGTGGGTTCCGGCCATCAGACGGAAACAAGAGAGCCTCGAACGACATCAATTGATCCATGAAGTGTAGGGGAATGATGTAGGGGAATGGTGTGAGACGATGGGAGTGATTAGCTGTTGGACTTGAAGTCTCGATGGGAGTAGTACTTTTGGGATGATGGGGCAGGTAGTCTGAGACGCCATGTATATATATGTCTTTGAAACGAGGTCAGGGTGATGCCCAAAGGATCCTATGGGACCAAGGAAAGGACAAACGTAGTGAGATTAGTGTAGCACGAGGTGGGATCGATCACAGGGATCGGCTCTGGTCATCGTGAGCTCTGTGCGAGTCACCGCTGAGGAATGGGTGTGAGTGGGGTGACGAGCGACGCTGGGGACGCACAACAAGGAGCTGGACTGGAACGGAGGAGTAAGTGATATTAAAAGGGAAAGGAAGTGGGCCAACCAATATCAAAACATCCATGATGATAGCGTTAGGACCCGAGCTTGTAGATCGTTCATATTCATGTCACCGAATCAGGAAGCACCGCGCACAGCAAGTCGCGGTCATCAGCGTCAAGACGTTGGTCTCGACAAACCGTTGACATAAGAAAACCGGGATGGGTGAGAGTCTGACCCCGCTGACATTCACGAGGCGTTCCTGTCGCGGTTGACAGTTTTGGGGTCGCCAAAAAAGCACCATTTCCGACAATTTCAGTTTCGCGCGACCACCTGGACGTGATCTGGCCATTGATTGCATCCGCTGCTGCCAGCGCCATCATCATCCCGACCCACTATGGTCGATTCTCTTGCAACTTGGAGCGTGTTCGCGGAGAAGCTGTAGCTGGACCCACATTATCGTCGTAGGAGTCCAGGTGCAAGACGATCCATGTTTGAAATGGTCGATCTCCCCGGTAGTATGGAACTCGAGGTTATTCGGACCATGAGCAGCTGAACGCGCGCAAGTCGAGCTTCCCATCATGTCATCTGGCTGTGCGCGTTCTCCTTTGGGTTCTTGCAATCCTGGGGTTGCTGGCCAGCATGCCCGGTTCGCGAGGTGCTTGGCGTCCCAATCCGGTGCTCGTGGTTCCCCGTTCTGAATATCCGTCCCAGTACCGCGGCGCTCTCCGTCGTTCAGCGGTGTGATCAGGCGGGGACCGTGTGTGGTTGTGACTCTCTAGTCTAGACGGTACCGCCTTCAAGGTGCTTTGCTGTATTCTAGGTAGAACGACGTGGTGAATGTCATGTCCGTGCGATACAGCGATTCGCCTGAGCCAATCGCTTGTTGATTTCCTAATCTGGCAGGTTTGGTTGGTGAACAAGATGTCCTTGGTCTTGGTCCAATCCCGCAATGGTCGTCGGTTCCATCCTGGTGTCCACACAGATTTCCTCTCTCTTTCCTTCCGCCAACGCGCCCTCGGTCGTGCTACAGTCCCCCCGTCGAAACGTCGCCGCTCCAATCCCAACCGCCGATGTAGATCTCCATCCAGAACACGCGTCTTTCGCGTCTGTCCTACATTCACAACATGTTGGATCCATCCTCTTACGCGTTCTTCACGGAGGTCTGATTGTGGAGCTCATCTCCCTGTCGACTCAAGCGCCTCCAGTTCGTTTCGTCTTTCCCGTTCCCGTCCTCTCCGCTCCAGCAATCCTGGCTGCCGCAGAGCAGGAACTCCATTTACTAGTGGTCACCGTCACGGGCTCTCTTTTCCGCCTGGTTTTACCGGCCGCGAATCCCAACCTCCTCTGGCATGACCAGGCCGCCGCCAACTGGTGCAGGGAGTACACCGTCAAGAGCGTTTCTGATCTCTCCAGGGGTGTCGTTCATGTCCAAGGCATCCACTGCATAACCATAGGTTTGAAGAATGGCTCCCTTCTTCGAATAGAGTCGGAGCGGATCGGTGACGATACGTGTGATGGTATGTGCTCTTTGGCGTCGCGTTTGCATCCGCGTTCATTCCCTACTCTTAGATCTTTGGACTGAGACTCTCAGCCAGCCGAAATCTTTTTTTGGCGCCTTTGCTTCTTACATTCCTGGCCTTCAGCCAGGTGCAAATACGACATCGGAAATACTTTCCGTCGCTAGTCTTCCTCAGCCAACAGACCTCAGTCACACCTGGACTCTATCCCGGGACCATGTCCTAAGCCTTTGGACAGCAAAAAGTGGTTGTGTCGCTTCCAAGAATATTTCAAATCGTGTGACTGGGCAACGAGCCTTGCCTGGCGCCAACCCATCCGACCTGTTAGATGCCGAAGCGCGGAATCTTTTGCGTATCTATTTTACTGGTACCAACGACGAAAACACATTTGCCATTGTGTTCGCGCCAACTCCAACTGACCCACATTCTGGCGGATATTTCCAGATATTTGACACAACGGCCGATCAACTGCGGGATTTTGCAACCATACAGTGTTCCGCCGCCAGTGCTCACTCTCACTTGCAAGATTTCATAATTAACGACGACATGCTGTGCGTGTTATGGGAACGTCAAGGCTGCTCATTGATGGAGAAGGCTTCCCTAGCCGCGGCGAACCTGAATGCGTCTGACAAGACAATATGGGCGACGTGCACTCATGGCGAAGAAGCAGACTTGACTCCAGCATACCTCGAAGAACTTCTTCGTTCCCCTGGTTCGCTCACAGAAAAATTCATGGAAGCAATCCTCCGACCAGGCTTGTTCTCTCCGCTGACTATCCGCACTGCCCTCGAGCAGTACGTAGATGCCTGCCTTTCTCTCCCTGGTGCCCCTCCCCCAGAGCTCACTACGTCCTATGTGACTGCAGCCGAAAACATTGCTGCGGTAGTCGGCTGTACCGTCTCTCTAGTACAAGACCCTCATACTGGCGGGATGCAGCACGACAGGTATTGGAGTGCGCTCAAGCGAGACTGGGAGGGATTTGTCACGCGTTGTCGCGAGGTGGAGCGTAGTGCACGGTGGCCGCTCGCTCTTTGCATTGGTCAGAGCAGCGAAGGTGTCGTCGTGGTTGAAAGGGAGCGGATCAATGCCCTTGCAAAGGAGGACCTTCCTATTGCCATTCATAGATACCTCAGTGACTCCCTTGCCGTGGACCCCCATTTTTCTGTTCTCGACATTGCATGGACCCTTTGCGACAAGATCGGACCAGAGCTACTCCGCCGCATGGAGGCCATGGTTGTCGACGTCCTGCATCAGGAAATCGCATTCTCTATTGCGGACATCTTGGATAACCAGGCGCAACAGTTGGATCTTGAAGAATGTCTTGACGATGCCACTCGAAATTGGATCATTGCAAGATTACAAGGCGTCGAAGATCTTGACAAGGATATCCGAATCATCCTCGATCTAGTTGCTGGTTTCGACCCGCAAGTCAAGCGAGAAGAGGACGAAGTTGAGCTCCTCCTGCCTCCTACGCGGTCTGAGTGGAGGGTTGCTCTGTCAGCGGCCTATGTCTCCACCTCTGTTCACGCCCGCTATGATATTTGTATCGCCCTGATTGCCCTTGTCTTCTTCCTCGCTGATGATCTAAGAGAATGGGACCAGTCCTTGCTAGAAGAAGTGTTTTCAGTATTCCGAGGCCTCGCTATGCTACGTTGCTCTATCCGACAGCCAACGGCCGATCAGGCGCAAGACGCTGGGCCGTCAGATGACACAAACACGGACGACATGATTGCGCGCATGAGCAACATGCAGGTGTCCAGGAACCACTCTCGCGTTGCTCCAGCATCCTCCCTCTTGCAACGCCTATTAACTGACTCGGGTGAATGCTATGAACTACCCGGTTCGGCTCACCGATTTCTAGATTCTACCGGTCTCCTTCAGTCCACTTCCCCAGCGCATGCCACTCTCTTCGAGGTACAATTTTGCGATCGTATTCGCAATTTGGGATTCCCAGATATTGCCCGGGACATGCTTGCATGGTTGCCGCGGACTCCTGGTGTCGTCTTTGTTACAGCCCAACTCTATATTGCACTCGGACGGGCGGATGACGCGGCCAGCATGTTGGAGAAGATCGCTGGTTGTTTCGGTACGTTGCAAATTTCTATCGATCCCTGTTTCTCATACGTGTTTTTTTTCCCTCAGGTTCTGACAGTGGCCTATCGTTCGAGGACGCAGAGGCGTTGTCGTCCGTTCTACCCGCAAAGGCTCTATATGATTCGGATTTCTCGTTCTATTTAGAAGCGTCTACGATATTTAGGTCAAACGGCCTGACGCAGCACGAGGTTTCATTCCTCCGTCTTGCCTTATCGGTGGCACCCCCAGAGACCGACACAGCGGACATATGGTATGGCCTCGTTCGCGGATACATAGATCTTTCCTCCTGGGAAAAGGCCTATTCATCGATCATCGCAACCCCATTCGATAGCGTGTAAGCCATGCCTCATGCGCACCTGCGTAAAATGTTCTTGATGCGAGATCTGTACAGGAAACGAGATTGTATCTCCCAGCTTGTATACCAAATGTGTGAAGAAGGCGCCGTCGAGACGCTGATTTCTCTGGATTTTGCTGGTTTCTCTTCCGAAGTAGATGACGCGCTTGCGTTTAAGGCGCGCAACACGGACCCTCGTACCCGCCCCTTCTACTCCAGAATCTTGTACACGTGGTATACACGAAGGGGGGACCATCGGAGTGGTAAATTCCAATTTTCTCGTTGTTAATTGTATCTGAACCCCCGATCTCTCAGCATCGCAAACCATGTATCAACGTGCACGTAAGCTGCAGGAAATTTCGAGCAAACCCGCTGACGTGATTTCGTGGATGGAAGACCAGCTGGAATCTTATTTACTCGCGATTAACTCCTTGTCCCTTTTGGAACAAAAGAATGCATGGGTGGTCGTCCAACTCCCTGCTTCAAATGTAACCGATTTCGAGGTGAGTGTCGATCTTCATGTGGCCATCCCATTTGCTAATCTTGTGACGATAGTCCCGTAAACGGCGAAAATTGGCGCAAAATTTGCCCCTTTCGACTACCGGTACTGACTCTGAGATCATAGACCTCGAGGACCTCCGCTTCGAATACACGTTATTATCCGCAAGACTGCGCCTCATTCAGCGTGATTCGATGTTGCTTACTGCTCCAGGTGAATAGACCGCATGTTTAGTCAAGGGTGAACGGCTGACTATTTACGTTGCAGACGCGCTGTTGTCGCCATCCCTCGTAATTCTACGGCTAGGGCAGGCCAACCAGTTTGAATTTGCGATTACAACGGCCCGTGCGCTCGGGGTGGACATGAGTGAGCTTTTCGCTGCCCTTGCGGGACAATGTGTGAGGCTGTCGCGAAATCCCGACGCTGTTTTGTAAGTGACCCTCATTGAGCGAATACCTATACGCCAACGCCAGTCTACAGGCAAGACACGGCGGATTGGCTTCTAACGGATAATGTTTCTTCATGGCCTGGGACGCCGGCTGATCGAGCGTGGCGGTACCTCAAGCTTGCTCTAGAGCGCCATGACGGTCCAGATACAGATTATAAGTACAACAAGGCGGTCTTGGAGGCCATCCTCTCACACGACAGACCATCGTCCCCTCCTCCGTGGCTCATACACACGCTCGAGGTCCGTCTCTCCCCCCTCCTTGTGTCGTGCCAATTTATGTACACCTTTCCGTTCCGCTCACAGGACCACCATCACGAATATCTCATCCGAACTAGCCTGCGATTCGACCTTCTCGAGAGCGCGCTGGAACACACGCTCTCGCTCGTCCGCAAGGTCAGTTCAATTTTCGCATTGCGATAAATTACTCGATCGTTGACTCGACACGTGCGCGTCGAAAAAAAGGCGGAAGCGGCGCTCTCACGCGTGCAACCAAAAACGTCCTGCGTAACTTGGCTGCCTTATACGCTCATCGACCAGGTACTCATTGCGGCGGCGGCGGCCCAAGACGACTTGTCCACGCGTGGACAGACGCTTCGACGGACACTCCAGACGGAGATTAGTAACCGCGTCAAGCGGATGCAGAAAATAAGCAAGCTCGTGTAGGGATCGCTCGAGAGTTTGTGTTCAACGTGGCCCTGAAGCAAGTTTGGGCGCACGCCCCTTGATGGAGCTTATCTACTGTAGCAGCGTTAGCCTTGTTTCATGATATTATTGAACTACAATTAGTTGCACGGTCCGGATGACAGATGTGAGATCGTGGCGTGCGTAAGAGTGACGGGCGCCGACAGGGTGGCAACAAGTCGGCGCATGTGGAGATGAACAGTTCTGACGTTCTGCCAGGGCAGATTTCCTGATGCGGGTATCGATACACTACAACATGAGTACTATATAATAGCAGTGAGCAGTAAAAGCGGGCTAAAGCAAGTCGGATATATACACGCCGGCAACAGTAGAATGTGAACGAGCGTAGTCTGCGTGGCGGAGGTAAATAAAGAAGAGAAAGGGGAAAAAAAAAAGTACGTAGCAAAGACGATGGGGACCAGGCAAAAACGCCGAATACGTACAAGAGAGCACAGGGAGAGGTGTCGACAAATCAATTCCGTCCAGATTTTTTACATAATATAGGTGTTCCCCGTCAAGGTGTCGTCTGGGAGGTCGCAGTCAATGCCGATCGCCCGCGTGTCGTGGATGTTGCATCACGTCAAGGAATCGAGCCCACTCGGCTTGACTAAGGGAGGCGCCCCACATACTCTCCTCTTCCGTCGCCGTCGGGTACGAGTAAGGGTACCGACCGAGAGTAGGGTCGCCCGACATGTATGGTTGCCGCGAAGCGTCAGTGTATGATTGGCGCGTCGGGTCGACGAAATTCCGCGAGGACGCTGACTCGGGGTAAGAGGTCCGAGAGGTATAAGGTTCAGAATATGACGCGGCTGCGCGAGTATCAGGATAAGGATTCCCGGACATCGTTGCTGCAGGACGACCCGTGTCAGCATAGGCATGACGGGCGGGCTCTATGGTGTAGGCCCCCCTAGACGCGTCGGGATACAGCTGGGGTTGTGGCTGGGGCTGTGAAGGCTGGCCTGAAGGGACCGAGTATGCCAGGGGGGACGAGCCGGACGTGGGGGGAACAATTCCTTGCGATGGCATTGGCTGGACGGCTGACGTTTGAAGACCTGCATATCCAACGAGCGAGGAAGAAGAGGAAGTCGTGTTTGCCGTCTTGACTGGCCCGGGTCCGTAATCCACTGACCCTCGGGATTGGAGGTTACCACCCGGACTTCCCGAGTTGCCAGTAGCAGGCGAGCTGACGTATCCCGGAGCATTGGGCGAATCCACTGCGTTGACCCTGGGATACTTTGGAGAATCGTGGTACGGGAAGGCGAGCGTTTTGACGAGGCTCAGCACACGCGTCTTCATGCGTTCTCGTTCCGGTTCCGGTTCGCTTGCAAAGTCCTGACAGTACAACGGTGCGAGGGCATGGAGAATGTCAAGCGCTTTATCGGCGACTGGGGAGCCTCGGCTGAGTTCCAGAGTCGTCAACGCCTTCTGGATGTTTGCACGGAACAGGGATGCGCCAGGCTGCTCAGGGTTGGATATGAGCTGAAATGAGAAAAACATGGCGGAACTAAACACGTGAAACGGGCCCCAGTTCATGTGCCCTGGGACCGCCAACGAAGAATTGGCGAGAAAGTCAGGACGTGCTTGGCCCACAAGGGTGATCAATTTGTCGGCAGCACCGACAGCAATGTCAAGGGAAATGAGGTGGCGATCGTGCTTCATGTCCTTGTCTTTCGAGGAAGAGGCGTGCATGTCGCCTGCCTTGGGTGCGGGCGCGGACGCGTACGGTCTGTGAAGGGTAAAACGGATATGGTAATAGCTGGTACGAATGATCACGCTCTGCACGCCCAAACGACGGGTGGTGGTGTCTGTGCTGGCAAGACTGCGTGCGACACGGAATTCGTCGAGATCGAGCTCAGAAGGAAGGGTGTCCATCCATTGGGTGAGAGCGCGGTCGTTGGATTGGACGGTCTCGTATGCGACCGGACGCATGGACACTGCGCTGTCCATGATATCGCCAAGAATGTATGCTAAACGGAAGAGATGGAGATTGGGGAGATAAATGCGCGGCTCGTCGGGATGATGCACTGGATCGCCTGGATCTGGAAGTTGGGTATCGAAATGATGAGATGCGATAGAAATTGGCCGGCCAAACATGAACGCCTGCCACCTAGGGGAACAAGGGTCGGATGGTGAGACGGAAGAGGAGAGGATACGAACCTTTCTAGGAGGATGATATGCCACCAGGCCCAACGTCTTCTCTCGGCGAGTTCCTTGGACATGCGCCATTTACAAGGATCGCGATGCAAGCCCATGGCCATACCGATGCTGACAAGCTCTCCCCGGACGGTCCAAATTTCCTCGCTGTCTGTCTTTGCGAGGGTGAGGTAATGACAGCGGATGAGCAAGCATTCGACAAGTTCGAGACTGTAAGTCTTGTGTTCAGCTCTGTGACGGTCGAGGGCGGCACGCATGACGTCGTAGAATTTGCGGCCAATGTCTTCGATGGATTCGCCGAGCTGGGCGACAAGACGATCGCCTGGGGGGAGGTAGTGGACGGCGATGGTCATGACCATGCAGACGGTTGCGAGGACGATGCGGTCGGCGTTTGCGCCCGTTTTGTAGCGTGACCAGGCGTTGAGAAAGGAGGGCTGGTTTACGTGGCGGTAGATCCAGTTGCAGTATTCAAAGTAGTAGGAGACGAGACGGTCGATCGTTTCGAGGGGTGGAAGGAGAGCGAGGAGATCCCTGTCATATTCGTTTGTCGTGACGATGTCGTCGAGGGAAGCGTCGTGGCTGGGTTGGCGGTCGGTGTCGTCGAACTGCTTCGAGTTCTGGATGGGGTTAGCGGGGGGATAGGAGAGAAAGATGGAAGCAAGGTACCAGGGTGAGGTGAGTGACGGCAGAGGTAGCGCCTTGGTAAAAGCCGCCGTGACCATGGCTGCCGACCATACCAGGAACATTGTCCTTTTCGGTGTCAGCGTCGAGCGATTCCTTCTTCGGTGCGGATGGCGGTGGATTGTCGAGGGGATGTTTGAGGGGATGGGGACGGTGATTTGCGAGGATGTAGGTTTCGAGGAGAGAGACGGAGTGCTTGAGACGGGTGAGTTCTTGGACGGGGTCGACTCTGGTGGCATTACTGTGACGAGGGCGTGAGCGGGGAAGGGGAAGGAGACAAAGGGGACGGACTGGTCGTCGCGGGGGTGTATGTCGGATTCGTGACCCTTGGCATCCTGGTAACAAAGTGCGATGGTGCCTGGAAGGGGTGATGAGGAAAGGAAGATGGAGAGCGCGAGAGACGTGCCTCGGAGGACGCAGCTGGAGCAAGGACGGTTTCTGTGGTGGTCGAGGGTGAGGAGGAGAAGGTGGTGGTCGAGGTGAAAGACGGACCTGTCGCACTTGAGTTTGCTGTTTCTGCATGGTTCGCAGTTGATTGCTTTGCGTGCACGCTTTGTCGGTGGTCGGGGGTCGTGTTCGGCGGGTGGCGGGCTGGTTCGGGATCGTACGCCGGAAGCTGACTGCTTTGAGCGTGGTTGAGCGGCGGCGGCGGCGGAGGGGGCGGCGGAGGAGTCGGCGTTGCTCGTACTGTCGTCTGGCATGGATGAATTGATGCCCCAGTGTCTACTCCGGATCGAGGCCCGACCACATTTTATTTATTCCAAACCCTAACCTTGTACACACTTGGTCACGTGATACCGGTCCCGTCCCGTCCTCCCCCTCCCTCCCTCCGAGTCCCATCCAAACGCCGTGCTCCCCTTGAAAATTCGGCCCGTGTTCGTGTCACTTTCGATGATCACGGATTCCCCCCCAGAAATTTCCCCGTAGCTCGCCTTCTTCGAGGTCGTCATGCAACCCTCCGTACCGCTTGCCAAATCGAGTTTGACGGCGTTTCAGTCTCCCTGGCAGTCTTCCGCCGCCTTGTGTCCTCGGCGTGACTGGCAGGAGACAACTTCAAACGTACGCGTGCCGTACCAATCTACCGCGAATATCTCGGACAACGACGCCACTCGAGAAAAGGAACAACTTGCAGAAATATGTATATCCGGGCCCCGATCAGCGGCTTCCACCCTTCGAGATCCGGCGCTCGTCCGGAAATTTCTTCAAGAATCCAGGTCCAAGATCAAATCTTGCCAACGACGTTAGACCGCCTCCTCCACCCTTTGCGACGTTCCTTATTCCGTTTCCTCTGCCATAAGATACGTACATCAAGCTAAACTGAGCTTCTGGCTCGATCGCGATCGAGACCGGACAGCAGCATTGTTTAAAACCTTGAGCATCCGACCAGCCTCAATAATGTTGCATGTACCGTAGTAGATAGCACCCGTAGTCCGACCACCAGACTCACGCATACAACACGTTCATCTTCACCTCGGGTAATCGCCGGTCACTCGTCCCTGGAAATCGTTCAGCGTCACAAAATACAAACGAAAAACGACGCTCACCAGCGTGGTGATAGGGACACCCGCCTTCCTTGTGTCCCCACCACATCCTAAGCGACCATTCGTCTATCAAATTCGCGAGCGTCTCAACGTGCCCATATGCTGCAGGTTGTGGCCCTCTTGGCCGGTACAAGGCAATCACTGTCAGCGCGAGCGACAAAGTCAACAATGCCCCAGAATAATTAACAACCTAGAATTCGAGCCACATGAATGGATGGGTCAAGCAACGCGGTCACGGAAGCCAACCTGAAACGGCCATATGCTCACGGCAATGGCTCTCAGGTAGCCATCTTCCGCTCTCCCCGCCAAACTGATCGCAAGCCCAAGCATCCAATCTGTGATCACCATCAGACAGGAGAATATTGCAGCCAAACGCGTGCAACTCACGCAGCAGAGGCTTTGATGCAAGCAAGCCAACGTTCAGAGTGTTCCCAAAGACCAGAACCAATGGATTCGAACTAGTCTTCAGACCCTTTTCAGTCGTCGCTTTCCTCCACATCCGCTCGTCCCGAATGACGTTGACGACAAGCTCAGCACAGTGGAGCGCCAACGTCAAAGGTCCCTGTATGGCCGCCATGTTGAGATAGTACAAAAGCCAATACCAATACACCCCGCTTGTCAGAGGGATGGAATACACGATGACGTGGGACGTGCGCGGAAAGAACGACCACGATTTCGCAGCATGCGTCATGTTGTGTTCAGAGACATACACCATGATGATGCCCCAGGCGATGCAGACGATCACGAGCGCCCAAAGGGTCATGACGACCCTTCTAACGCCGAGGTGCACGCGCCATGCAGACAACTGTTTGAGGGATGGCGTCACTGGTCCATACAACGCGCGGTCGCCGACGCCACGCATACACCGTCCTGGTTCTGGCACGATCTGAGCATGATGGACGAGGGCGGCAGTGATATCGAAAGGCGAGGAACTCCATGTCAATATGTCGGCAGACCAAGCACCAGCCAGAGCGATGATCGCTTGTAATAAGATGCTGATGCCCAAGACTATGAGTGGCACGTCGGCAACGCAGATTGACTGTCGAGCATCTCCGACACCACTCGACGAGGTCATGTCGACCGATAGGGCCACGAGTAAACTTGAACCATAGGACACGACCAAAAAGACCGACATGAGAAAATTGCAGCATGTGCCGTTTGGGTTAAAGAAGCCACTCGCTGCTGAAAGCAGACGAAGGTTGGTGTTGAAGAGTAGCCGCCGCTCGGATGCCAGGGCGGAGCGCAAGGCGATACCGTGCACGAAGCCAGTCGCTTCTGTGCAAGCTGCGACCATGAGATTGAGCGCAAGACTAACGAGTTCCTTCTGCCAGCTGTCGGTGAGAGGCACGACCACAATGCCAGAGGATATCGTGTTTTTTGACACGCATATCATGAAGCCCTCGACGATGCAGCACACACTGAATGATACAGCAATGCCGACGCCTGCGAGGCCGACCATGCGAGAAAGATTGCTATGGTCATAGAACTCGGGACCCGTCGTTTGTTTTGGTGGGTAGAAGTGGACGGATTCGAAGTCGGACGTCCCATAGCTGTCTCTATAGTGGGGGGCGTACATGTCTCTGGAAGAAAGCAGGGTGGGCCTGCGCGCCAAGGCATCTGGTTGTCCCTGGATGCATTACGGTTCCAACAAGGTACGCCTGGCGTGATAGGTTAATATGATGGTCGAGTGAAGTTTCGAGAAAGTTCCGCTTAAGAGGAGATTTACACACACTACTTACGATCGTGGGACAATATAAAGAGACAGGGTGTTCAGAGGCACTCGTTTTGGGGCAATTCAGAGTACATTTGGCTACCCTTTCGTTCACAGTAACCAACACTTTGTCGGAGTTATAGCCACCGCTGTCGGGGCTTGAAAACTCGCTCCCATACTGATTCACTTTAAATACAAGACAAGAGAGAAAAAACGGCGACTAACGAACGTCGAGTGGTACGAATATTGAGCGGCAAGCGGCAAGAAACTGGGAATCGAAACCCAGTCGGCATTGCCACTCTGCCAGGGGGGATCGCCGTGATCGACCTCAGTGGACATGGTCGTCCAAATGAATCCTCAAATCCGCGCTCAAAACAGAAGGACACGCATGA
Organism: Phylloporus cf. tubipes; assembly: GCA_038094315.1. Lineage (NCBI taxonomy): Eukaryota > Fungi > Basidiomycota > Agaricomycetes > Boletales > Boletaceae > Phylloporus > Phylloporus cf. tubipes. The sequence goes on from JBBPTZ010000013.1 coordinate 79,765, forward strand.
AGCAGATGCATGGGATAAAAGACGCTAAATTGACTTCATATTTCTGATTACTTTGGTATGATATCTAGATAAGCACAACTACGGTTTTTGGTTGCAGCCTTGTACTCAGTCCCAATTGTACCCGATGTCAGTTGTGACTTCGAAATCCAGCTCTCATCCAGAAATTTCGAGAATTTAGGACCACCATCAGACAGAAGAATATCGCGGCCAAACGCGGTACATCAAAGCCGGTCGCTTCTGTACAAGCTACAACCATGAGATTGAGTGCAAGACTGATGACCATCTGCCAGTTGTCGGTATCGTATCTTTTGATACGCATACCATGATCCCTTCTATAATGCAAGACGGATATGGCGGCAATGCCGACGCCCACGATGCCAATCTTGCGAGAGAGATCGAGAACTCGGGAACCGTAGTTTGTCTGGTGGGCAGAAGTAGATGTCGCATTGCTATCTCTATTGTCCATGTCGTTGGGAGAAAGCAAGCATCATGCGTAGCACGGCTGAAACGAGGAACGCGTGGATTATTTCCCCTGATGGTCAAGTTTCGAGAAAGTTCTGCTAAAAAGGAGATTCATACTCGTTTTCCTTTGCGCACATCATGGCCGACGTAAGCTCGCTCCACTGCGCGTCCGTTTCCGCATTGATCACCCTCGTCCCAGGCAAACGCACTCAAAGATCAAGGAAACAAGGCCTTCGCAGCCAAAGATTACGACAAGGCCATCGAACACTTCACCGCAGCCATCGTCATCGACCCCTCCAACCATGTCCTGTACTCAAACAGGAGTGCTGCAAACGCCGGAAAGAAAATATGGAGCGCAGCCCTTGAAGATGCTGAAAAGGTCGTCCTCGTTTCCGCTCCTTCAGAGTAACTCAACAGTGTCACTTCCAGTGCGTCTCTCTCAATCCATCTTGGGGAAAGGGCTATGCAAGAAAGGGCGCCGCCCTTCATGGAGCTCGTCGATACGCCGAGGCTATTTCTGCCTACGAACTGGGCATCCAGTACGAAGACAGTCCCGCTCTTCGCAAGGGCCTTCAGGAGGTAAAAGATGCCCAAGGTCTGCTGGACAACATACCTCGCTCTTGACCAACTCTGACGCCCGCGAAGCCAAGGACACTGATGCGGCCCCCGGTTTTGGACTTGCAAGAATGTTCCAGGATCCCAATCTCCTGGGGAAGCTCGCAGCCAACTCGCGCACGCAAAAACACCTCGCGGATCCTGCTTTCGTTCAAAAGGTATGCAGCCAAATCTAGGGCGATCATCGCCGATGTTGATCGATTGTAGCTCCAATTGATGCAACAAAACCCCACGCTCGCAGAATCGTAGGATCATAGCGACGTTCATATCTCGCGTTGGTGCTAATGTCCTCGTAGGGCTCTGAGCATGGATCCAAGGATGATCGATGTCCTTGGTGTTGCAATGGGCATCGACCTACAAGGCTTCTCTCGCGAAGAAGGATCAGACGATTTACCGCCCGGTCTCCGCAAGACTTCTGCGCCTTCCCCTCCCCCATCACCCCCTCGTCCCTCTACCTCCAAAAACAAACCCAGCCCGCCCGCACCCGAACCAGAAAAAGAGGACGTCGAAATGTCGGAAGAAGACGCGGAAGAGGCAAAGGCCAAAGCCAGTGCGCTCGCCGAAAAGGAGAGAGGTTCTCAATTCTACAAACAACGTCAGTTCGACGAGGCAGCAGCAGCATTCTCAAAGGCGTGGGAACTCTGGCCAAAGGACATCATCTTCCTCACCAACCTTGGTGCCGTGTATTTCGAGCAAGGAAAGTACGACGAGTGTATCGAAACGTGCGAGAAGGCGGTCGAGGAGGGGCGAAGTGTACGTTCCTACCACCGGGAGTGCTTTAGAATTTTGTTGTGCTGATGGACATTACAGTACCGTGTGGATTTCAAGCTCCTTGCAAAGGCGTTTGGACGCATTGGATCGGCTTATTCGCAAAAGGGGGACCTCGCCTCTGCCAAAAAGTATTTCCAAAAGTCACTGGCTGAGCATCGTGATGCTGCCATCCTCACCAAGCTACAAGCGACCGAAAAGGCGATCGCCGAGGCGGAACGTCAGGCTTACGTTGACACAGCCCAATCTGCTATTGCTCGCGAGGAAGGTAACACTGCGTTCAAGGCGGGTGACTTTGCAGGCGCCGTCAAGCATTACACGGAGAGCATCAAGCGCGACCCATCGGACGCACGAGGTTACAACAACCGTGCTGCAGCATACATGAAGCTCATGGCCCTCGCCGAGGCGCTCAAGGACGTCAACGAGGCCATCAAGGTCGATCCTTCCTTTGGTGCGTAGACTCTCGTACAGCAAACGGCGACTGACTCCGTACCATAGTCAAGGCTCACGTTCGGAAAGCCTCGGTCCTGCATTCGATGCGCGACTATAGCAAGGCGCTCGAGGCCCTACAGGCTGCTTCGTCAGCCGACACTGCCAATGCACACACAACCGAAATCCAGGCCCAGGAGATGAAGACACAACAAGCGCTCTTCACTCAGCGTGCTGGGGAAACTGAGGAGCAGACGCTCGAGCGAGCGATGAAAGACCCAGAAGTCGCCGTATGTTCCATTGGCATGTCAATGATGATCACGAAGCTCACCGACCACGCACAGGGAATTATGAGCGACCCCGTGATGCAGCAGATCTTACAACAAGCACAGTCCAACCCCGGTGCGTTACAGGACCACATGAAGAATCCCGTCATTCGTGACAAGATCGTCAAGCTTGTCAATGCTGGAATCATCAGGACCCGGTGAGGTGCAAACAAATTCGGATAAGAGATGATGAACTTCTGGCGTGTATTCTTATGCTTGTTGTGCTCGTAAAAATAATACGGAATTCCACTTCTTCGTGCTCATCATTTTTCCTGGCAGTTCATCCAGAGAACCTCGGGTTCTCCCAAGAGTCATCTAGTAACCCATTATGACCCTCTCCAAAGAGGGATATCACGTCCTGAACGCGCTGCTTCCATTGTTCGTTTCCCTCTAGACCTTGCTTGTCGACATTGTACCATATTCGCATGTTTTCGTGCACGTCCCTAAGCGAACTGAGCCCTACGACGGTTGGTATTTCCACCTCCCTCGCCTTCAGGAAGGCGTACTCCAAGGCGAGCCGAGGTAAACCGCATTGACCGTCAGGCTTTTCGGACATTTGAAGCGCATTCTTGACGGCTTCCTTGAGTTCCTTTGACGCCGGGTGCCAAGCAGGTGGGTTGGGTGTGAAAAGTCCCATACTGATTGGGGACGCGGTGATGACGTGGTTGACACCAGCGCGCCGTTCAAACGCCGTCTTGAAGTCCAACAGGGTACGGTTCTGGAGGTTAAGGTGGCAATACGACATGACGACGTCCAACGGTTTGTACGGTGCGGTGTGCTTGACCAGAATCGCAAGCCGCAGTAGGGTAGGCAAGGGATAACCTGGTGGTTTTCGCTTTCGTTTTTTTGGGGGGCGCATACATGGAAGACAGAGACGCACCGCTGATGCCCAGCCGTTTGACGACGCCAGCATCTTGCAGTCTCCTCAGTTCCCCGATGGCTGCGAGAACTTCTCGATCGCCATCTCCGTACACGACTGCCTCCTGTCCCTCTCCCAGACCATATGCGTCCGCTTCGGGACCCAACGCGGCCCGATGGTCGCCGGACGTCCTCGGCGCCTTGCACTCGGCGATGAACTCGACATCGTGCAAATAGACGATATCGAGATACGTCGTGTGCATCCTCGCAAGACTGCGTTCGACGCTAGCGCGGACGCCCTGCGGGGTATAGTCAAACGCGTCCCGCGTGTCCCCGAACCGTCCGCATTTCGTAAACTGTATTGCGTTTGCAACGTTTATCCCATCGTCAGTTTTTTTGGCCCGTAAGGGACGACGCAACACGCACGCACGATTTGGTACGACGAGCGGGGGAATGTCGTCTCGAGCGCCTTGAGGGCGTTTCCCAGGACGATCTCGGACGGTCCGTAATAGGGCGATGTATCAAAGGCTCGGATGCCATATCTGTGCCGCATGAGCTCAGGCTGTGTGATCTACGCGAGCGCGCCTAATATGCGCTGGCGCACCTGAGAGCGAGCCTCGTCGTCCTTAGGGGGGTGATACCCCGAACGAAATCGTCGTCGTTGTATTTAGTCGAGAACGGAGCAGCGCCCAATACGACCGCTGGCACGTCGGCAGGCCCGAAGCAGGTCGTCTGGACCGGAAGGCGTCAACCAACTACAAAGGCGAGAAATGAGGATACCCGATTACAATACACATGGTCTCGTCTGGCTTGTCGACATCCTCGTCGGGTACCTCTGCTAGGGGCGGCAGAGGAATGGTTGGCTGTGGTGCATCTAATCGCTCGACCATCGCGACAACGATAAGGACATGGACTCGGAAGTTCCCATGGTCACACACAATATCGTGTCAGTGGGGTCGAGGTGAGGTGAGCAACCAGACCTCGACCTCGAGCAAGAGGTGTCTGACGTCGGCTACCGCGCTAATCAAGTTCTCGTGCACCTCGCGAGGGTAAAACTCCGTCGCTCCCTCGACCCCGTCTCGACCTCACCTCCTACTCGGACACAGTCCACGCTGAAAAATAAATGCTGTTTATTCGCACGTCTATCGCTCAAAAATGCATGTAGCCAAAGAAACTATAGCTTGTCCCGCGCCCAACTGTGGCATCCACGAATCAGCATCAGCCAGTCCAACGACACGAGACGATGACAAACCTCTTGGAAAAATTGCCAGAGGGATCCATTAGCTTGGTGTTCTCGTTGGGCTTCACAGAGTTCCACGGAGTAGGATTGCTTTTCGTCCAAACCACTTGAACACCGATGGTCAGAACCAGAGGAACAGGCCGAGGTAGGGCTCTTACCCGAGGGTCCTTGTGCGAGCCGTCCCAGATACCAGGTAGCACCACCGACGGCCAAACCGATGACTGCGTAGCTACGTTGACACATATTAGTGCATTGAACCAGGTCGAAAATCGAGACGAGCATACAGTGGGATGGCCTGTAGAACTGTCAGAGAATTTCCATCCCGGCGAGAGAGCCCTGCTTTACCTCGACGGCATACCAGTTTCGCATGAATTGCCTCGCGCCTTTGCTAGCCATGTTGGATGCGACGGTCGTATTCAAAAGGACCAATTCAACCACTCTCACACGGTCATTCACCTCCCGGAACTCTCCGATTCGACAACTTCGTGTATCAATCAAAAAAGCATAGACATGATATATACGAATAATGCGCATGAACAAAAAAAGTGTCCTGAATTGTTGCCTTACGTTTTTCGAAACATTGGATAGTAGGAATACAGCGCGGCAACAACATTGGCACATCATGATTTGGATAAGTAGTGGATGGTGAGCCAAGAAATGTGACAAGCGGCCAAGGAGGTCGAGTAACAATGGTTTGCAAGTGGTCCAAAAAAGGGGGGGCATGTACAGCAAGATGGTGCGTGCAAAGAGTAAACTCACAAGTAAACATTGCCTGCGCTGCAACCCTTGCAAGCGCTCACCACGGAGCATTGCGTTGTCCCGCTTTCCTCTTCCAAACAGAGTCTGTTCCTGAGCTTCTCCAACTGCCTGGCCTTGGAGACGAATCTCCGCTGTGCTGGGCGGGTTGTACTATTTGGCAGCGAAACGGCAGTGTCCACTGATTCCGCACTCGGAGTGCCCGAGCTGCCAGGAATAATATACGATGCAACCGCGGTCGCACCTGGCGTCCACGAGAATGAGATGAGATTTGATAATGTCTGGAACGGTGATCGTGCCGCAAGCGGTTTGGACATGAAAGAGGATAATGACGATAATGTGTCTTGAGCATGAGAATATTCACAAACAAAAGTGTCGGAATGGTTGCAACGTGTCACCTCCGACGTGACGCCGCCACCTTGCGTGGGGCTGGAGCATCTGAGGGCGGACACGGGAGCGTTGGCTGTGAAGCGGAAGAGACAAATGAGTCGAGCCTACTCGTGTACAATTTGGAAAAACCATTCGGGGTGCTCGACTGACTTTGCTTTGACAAAACGACCGACGTCTGCGCTTTCGTAGGTGTAGGGTATACCTTGGGCGGAGTCACCGGCTGAGGGATAGATGACGGCGTCTTCTTAGGAGGCGTTGAATAAGCCGACGGTGCCGCGGAGCGCCCGGGCGCGATCTTGGATGGCGTGATCGTGATCGACGGTGTCTTGGGAGACATAGATCGCAGCGCGATTGCCCGAGGAATCGAAGACGCTGGACTGTCATTCCTACTACTCGGGTGGGAACCAGCACTAGACGCAGGTGGTGACGAACGCGGGGGCGAGACCACACGTTCGACACGCCGAGGTTGGATTCGGGGAGGAATCACAAAGGTCAACGAGCTCTCGTCTTCATCGTTTTCAACTGGCTCTGAGATGGAAATGGATATACTTGACATAGGATCGTGAGGGCGAGCAGGTGTCGTCATAAGAGTTTCTGAAGGAGGGGTGATATGGATCTCGGGAGGAGGTGTCGCGCAGATCTCCGGCGGTGACACGGAGATGATAGGTGGAGCATTGAAGGTGAATCGTATCCCACCTTCAACTTCCTCACCAATCAGTTCACCATCATCAACATCTGCAACACCGTCCTCCTCGTCTTCCTCGGGTACAACGTCAAGACTTTTGGCTGACATGGACTCGACCACCACAACACCGACATCGGAGGGAAGGACAAAAGGTGGCAACTCGTCGTCATCAGACATGGATCGAAACGCAGATGAAAACACGTTCTCGCTCATTTCCTCAGAACAAGGCGGGCTCTTGTCAGCGTCATCCAAACATCCAAAGAACCGGTCAACCTCGTCTTGCGTGGTGTGCGGAACAGTCTTTCCCCTGGGGAACGTCCAGGTTTTCGATAGGGACGCACGGGATTCATGAGTAGACTGGCTGGGTAACGAAGGGCTGACAAGATGATTGTTGGTCTCTTCGGCAGGCGTGTTGTCGAGTTCGTCCGCAGAACCAATGGACGAACCACCTGGACTAGAAAAACTGAGGTCGGAATCTTCCTCGTCTTCATATCCAGCCAGACCGTTCTCCTCGTCGGAATATTCGACTTCCTCTTCTGCAACCACATCTAGAGTGAACTCGGGCTTGGTGAAACTGTCATCCAATGATTCGACATCTGTAGTAGAGCTTTCAGAGTCGACAGACTGGAATCCAAGACCACGGGGACGTGCATCGACCGACTTTACAGGGAAAGGTGTCCGTCGCCAAGACCCGTTAACCGCATGAGGAAGCTTTGGTGTGCTGAGGAGGCCTGCATCGTCCAAGAGTTTCTCAAGTTCTCTGCGGCGTGTGCGTTCCTGCTCGAGGGCACCACGAAGACGCGTAGACTCGTCGATGGCCGCGTCCGCATCCTTGAGACGAGCATTGAGCTTCATGATTTCACCCTTCATTCCATCACGCTCACGCATGAGGGCCTCATTCTCAGCCAAGGATGTAGAGAGTGCAGCGGCCTTGGCTTCGATCGACTTTTCCAAGGCGGATTTTTCCACTTCCAGCATGCCAAGACGATTGCGAGCAACCCAGGCCTCTCTCCTCTCTGACTCGATCCTCTTTGCAAGTAAACCGGCGTGCTTGTCTGCATCTGCCACACGCAGTCTCCAACCGTCCACGTCACGCTTGAGTTCATCGCGCTCGGCTTTGAGATCAGAAATGAGTTGCAACATTTCGTCGCTAGGTTCGGAAGCCGCGGCGGAAGCGTCGGAAGAGTATGAAAGGTGACGTGAGCGAGAAGCCTGCCTTTTTAGGGTGCGCTCCAGGTCGGTGATACGGGAGAGAAGGACATGGTGGGACCTGAATAAAAAATGTTGGTCTGCGACGGAGAGGGGTTGCTCGACGAGACTCTCGTGATCACTTCCAAAAGAGAACCCACGCTCCGTGGGCGTCACCTCGGGGGTTGGCAGAGGGAACATGTCTCGAGGGATTGAATCGGTGGATCGTTTGTAGGAGATGCTAGAACGCCTCTTTTTGCCAAGGCTGCAAGGGGCGGTCGTAATATCACTGCAAGCATAGGAGAAGCGGCCCGAGGAGGGTCTCTGGCGAACAGACATGTTGTGGTTTGCCGGAGTGGGAGAAGAGGTGGATAGATTACATGACAGAGCACTTACGACGCTACCCTGGACAAGCGACAAGGGACGGAGGTTGAGACTGGCGGGACGATGACGAGAGGCGGTCTTTGACGGGGAAGCGTGGGAAGTCTGGTTGCGTTCCTCGATGTCCTCCTCCTCTTCCTCTTCCTCAACAAGGGTGCCAAGCTGATCCTTTGAAGCGGAAACGGAGCCGAACATCTTTCCAAAAGAATCACGCTTTGCAGCAAAGGTATTGGTAGCGCTCAAGCCGGAACCGGGGGGAAAGGAAGGCTTCGTAGCTAGAGTAGAGGTCAATTGAAGGAACGCATATTGAGGAGGGCACTGACGAAACTCGAAGCAAGGAATGTCTGGAATCTCCACCTTGGAAAATGCAATGTCCGGCTTTCCCTCGAGAGCCCAGAGTGCTCTGCGACGGATGGAGTCCTTGTCGCCGAGGTTAACGTTGTCGTCGGAGTGGGCGGGGGGAAGGTCGGGGAGGGACACGCCCATCAGTTCGGCGGACTCACGGCGGGTGGAGACGGACGAGCGACGGTGATGATGAGAGGCGGGACGCTTTCGTGGTGCGACAGGGGGAGAATCTGGAGGAGAGAAAGAACTACTTTTGGAGCGAGATCGCACTTGACCGCCCATCTTGAATGAATGAAACTGGGGTCGAAAAAATGAGCGAAAAAAGCGGGAAGAAAGGGAAAGAAAATACTCTTTGAGTTGCAGCGTCGTCCTGGTCCTGAGCGGGCATGACAAGAATAGAGAATAATAAAAAAACGAGCGTGGATGAGCGAGCGGATGGACGAAGGGAGCAAGAGGGTAATTGAAACTCCGACCGGGGAGTGCAATGTACACCCTGGACCGGGACCGCACCGTCTTCTTTCTCTGCGACGTTCAGACCCGCCTCAGTAAGTCCCCCTCCGTCCCCCCCGCCTACGCTCACCCCCGATACAAGGACACGCCGTCTATGGCTTTGACGAGCTCGTCGCCACCTGCAACAAGATGGTCAAGCTTGCAAGGGTGCGTCATACTGGTCTTGGTCATCGCCGGCTCATTTTTATTCAGGTCCTCGGCATACCCGTCGTCGTAACTGAGCACAACCCCAAAGGTAACCACCGCACCACCGCCTGCACCACGCCCCTCATCGCGCCGCAGCCTTTGGACCCACCGTTCCCGAAATCGATCTGTCCGACCTGGCCGAGCTCCACGTCGCGACAATCGAAAAGTACCTCTTCTCCATGATGGTACCCGAGATTAGGGCCCTGTTGCGAGAACGACCACATCTGACGTCCATCGTCCTCTTTGGCATCGAGGTCCGTTTCGTCCCGACATGCCCATCTCCCGCTCACGTCGCACCAGTCGCACATTTGCGTTCTCCAAACCGCCCTTGATCTTGTCCGGGACGGATATGACGTCCACGTCCTCGCAGACGGGGTGTCGAGCTCGAACAAGGAAGAGGTTCCCATCGCGCTCGCATACATTCGCCAAGCCGGGGGACGGGTCACGACGAGCGAAAGTGCCGCGTTTCTGCTTCAGCGTCAGATACGACTCGCAAAGACTGCTCCTCCTTGCTAATCTCGCTTGTAGGCGTGTCTGGGACACCGCAATTCAAGGGGTTCTCTACCGTAATCAAGGAGGAAAAGGAGAACACGGCGAGGGCGTCGCAAAAGCTGCTTCAGTACCGTAGTTGGCTGTAATACTCGTCTAGTGTGGCGTCGTGGGAATTCATCATGTTTGGTGGTCTCTTTCACCTCGCCGTCGATGCCCTCCTCGTCAGCGCCTTTCTCGCGGGCGTAAAGCGCTCTACCGGTCTCACGTACGCCCAAGTCCCAAGTCTTTCTTTACTTCGCTCACCACCGCCCAGACCAGCGCTGTCTCGAGTGCCCAACAAGGACGTCCGCCGTGAGTACCACCGCCTCCCGACAGCGCCGTCTCATCCGCCTACAGAGCTATTGCGCACGTATCTCGAGTTGGGTGCGTATTGCCTTCAGTCCTTGTGCTCGGTTTGACACCGATGACAGGCGAATATGCTTTCGACTTTGTCATAGTCATCCTTGGGGTGATCCTGCCCATCCTGTCTCTAACGTGTCCACTAACCTTTCTCTCGTAGCGCTCCAGCTCCTTTGAACGCAAATAGTAGTATCATAGGAACCATTGTATTATATCTTACTACCCGAGAAAGTTGAACACGAAAAAGTGCAGCACGATGGATCCCAATGCAAAGTCGGCAAATGCTCTGCGTGTGCATTGAGTGTGCAGGCGACGGTCGAGACGAACAGACCGACCTCTCGGGCGACACGTCCTTGAACTCGGTGCGATTCTCGGGGTTCACCTGCGCCCGCAACGACGCAGTGAGAACAAACTGTCCGACCGAGCTCGAAAACCTACACTCCCGGTCAGCCAGCGCATGCAGCCGACGGTGACGGCGTACCCAGCCAAAAACGCATTAAAGGGAAAGTTGGTGACGAGGACGCAGTATACGAATTGGAACACGCCAGAGAGCACGATGAACGCCAAAAAGGCGTCTATGAACTTGAGACGGTCTGGTGTCTTGTTCGAGTACGACTTCCACAGCGCGGACAGCGCGTCGGAGAGGGTCGTCTGCGAGGATGGTTTTGGTCCAGCCATGAGTTGTCCCAAAACGGGAAAAAAAAATCAAGTTGCTACACTTCCATGAACAGCGCTGTGCTCCGTCTCGCCTCCTCGTCTGCTCTGGCAGCCTCGAAGCCATGTCGGATCCCTTGGACACCTCGCCGACACGTGCACACTCGCAAGGCACTTCCGTACGACATCGAGGACGGTCTCGGAAACTTCATGTCGCCAAAAACACTCCAGATGGTTGCAGTCGAGTACCAACAAGGACTGCTCGACCGTCTCAATCAAGAGTGTCGCGGTAAGCACTCTCCTTTGTCGCAAACGTCTCCGCTGGAACGCACGACGCAGATGTCGAGGACAAGCGCAAGACAGTCGCACAACTCGTTCTCGACACCGCTCGTTCGCAAGACAGGGCCATCATGTTCAAGTACGCCAGTCACGCCCTCAACAATAGTTTCTTCCTCAACTGTTTGGTAGGTCTCCGGTGCGCAGCCTTCCTTCTCGTCCGCTAACGATTTGCTAGCGACCCCCATCGGAGGACATGGGCGACGAAGCCGTCGACGCGAGCTTCTTTGGTACCGCCATTCAGAAACAGTTCGGCGGCTTCGATTCACTGCGTTCCCTGTTCTCGGCCGCTGTCAATGGCATGTCGGGTTCGGGATACGTCTGGTTCGTCACCGACGCAAAACGCAACCTCGCTTTCGTACCCACATTTGCATCCGGCACCCTTCTCATCCGTTCCGGCGCTGGTACAGTCGAGCCGATCACAGCGCCCGTACTTGGAGAGCACGATCCGACGACCCCAAGTCCGTTCTCGGGGTCGAGCAGCGCGTCCACCTTCGCGTCTTCACCCACTTCGGGCTTGCCACAACTAGATCCTTCATCTCCCGCACGGATGTTCCATACGTCTGTGCTGTCTCGTGAAGACTACAGAACGCGCGCGCGCTCCCTCTATGATCCCACCGCTCCGCCGCTCTCGCCACTTGGCCCACGAGATTCGCGCGACCTCGCCGCTCTTGGGGAATACATCTATCCCCTGTTTTGCATAAGCGTACATGAACATTGTTGGCTTCTTGACCACGGTATTTGGGGCAAGGACAAGTACCTCGAAGAGTTTTGGACAGTCGTCGACTGGAAACAAGTCATCAAAAGATTCGAGACCTTTACTTCCACGACGATTTGAGCGGTTGGTGTCACAGTGGTTGACTGTCTCCGACTGGTATCATAATTCACTGCTCACCCGAAATCGTTTAAAGTATTATACCGTCTTTAAACTTGTTAATGCCAATGCCAAGAACAGATTGACACCCAACATCATGCGAGCAAACGGTGTGCTACCACCTCCACTCGATAGAACCACGACTCACTGTACGCACACCCTTGTACATCTTGTACGTCTCACCCGAAAGCCGCACCTGGTCGACCTTGAGAGACGAGAAACTGTACGAAGGCACTTCAAAGTGGATCTGGAATGCATGTGCCGGACGTGCAACTTTGACTCTGAACAAAAAGACGATCAAAAGAATGCATCAGGCAATGCCAGCCAAATAACGAGCGTACTTGGAGGTCCAAGAACCACGAAGGACCCAACTACCGGACGAGTGCATACTTGGGATTTCCCAACAAAGTACCTCAATCGAGGATCAGCATCGTAAATCATTGGCACGGACGCGCGCGCACCTTTTTTCGTGGTTCAAATGTCCACGAACCTTCGACACCCCCAACGGAGCCAACCCCCGATCCTGCACTCGAGATTGTACATTGTGCCCCCGTCGCGCCTTCTCCGAGGAAAAGCTCTATTCGAACTTTTTCCATGACTTTCGTCATCCTCGAACTAAAAGTGACCGTGAAATTGCCTGGGGGCAGCTAAATCTCCGGAATGGCGACGCGAAAATGGTGGGCACACCTCCAAATTCCCCTACGGTGATGCTTGGTTTTAGAGCAAGTGGTACTGGCACGTTCCCAGTCAGTGCGCCTTGCGGCGATGCATACTGATATTCTGCGAGCACGAATTTGCCATCAGGTGGGACAAAGGATAGCGTCTTTTCACGCGTCCATCGTTGGAGTCTTACACCCTTTTATCAAGACATCGCATGGATCACAAAACCGACAAACACTTGCCGTACGCAGGGATGAAAAGCACACTCCGTCATGACGTTTGGATTCGAAAAGCTCAGGAGCAAATCGGGCATGCCTGTCATTATCCTGGTTTGCTAGTGCTGCTGATGAAGAAAACAGGCGAGCCTACCAGTCAACTTGGCATTGGTTTCAATCTTGCCATACACGTTGCTCGTGAGGGTAGCCCCATTACTGACGGATGTGGAACACCTTCAATTCGCGGATTGGCCAATGACTTACCGTCCGACAATAGCTCGCAGTTCCTCGTTGACGTCGAACAAGATTTCGTTGTGATTGTGTCGTACGCCAAGCTTTCGCCACGGTATAGGGGATGCAAAAGCGCCTGATGATGCGTTGGATGCAACGGAGCCTGAGAAGTAGATCAGCTGGTGCCGGGGCGTCAGAGACATATCCGCGAACCTCCCGGGCGATTTGTGCCGGACGACGCGGCTGTTGGGAGCGAGGCCAAAAGTTTAGAGAGGAGGGAAGGGGGGAGAACGATGTCACGCAGTGCGTTCGGGGATGTCGTGAGAGGGTACCCAGACGAATCCAGTGTTTCTTCGAGGAGCTGATCGAGTTAGATCAGAAAATGAATAGTAACCAACCATACCTGATATACGACATCGAAATTGTCCTTGAGGGTGGCCGTACTTGTCGTACCGAAATAATCGTGCAGGATGTCGCTAAATGCTTGCAGGAATGCAAACGCAATCAGGGGATCGGCTGCATTGCGGGGGATCGCTGGGTACTTGGGAATGCACACTCTGCAGGACCCTCACCTTCTCCGGAGACGCTCGCGATTAACCGCAGCTCTCCCATTTCGACATGGCAACATGCACTTCCACTCGAAAAGTCTCCAATACCCGGAGGTACATAGATGACGGGGTCTACACTGTTGGTTGAAGCTTTGGAGAGTTCGTTGTTCAACGTGTCGATGTGAAGCAATGGGTACGCCGGGGGAAAGGACGTGTATCCAGACTGGATGACGGGGCGTCTGCACGACGCTAAGAGATTCGTCAAGAGCTGCAGCACCTCGAGATACGCACCCTGACGCGTCAAGAATGATCAAACCGTCGATAGCCATGTTAGGTGGAAATTGAGTTATGTGCTAGCAATAAACACCCGACAAGTCTAAACGAAAAGCAGACATCCCGAGCTATCTACTCAAGTCTCTCTAGACGTACTTGCCAAAGAAAGGTATCAACGACTGAGCGAGGGTATAGCTGAAGACCAGCTTCGGACCAACGACAAGAATCTGCGAGCATAACGGATGTCGGCCAGGAATTTCCACACCACGGTCCAACATACCTTTGGTATCAAACCCTTGAAAAATGCCCCTCCGCCCTCATTGCGAAGTAGGTCCTTGATGACTGACCACCCAGGTACCTTTTGATCAAAGTTGGCGTTTTGGATGCGCGTCTTGACAGTATCGAGCGGTGCGGCAACCGTAATCGAGGCGACGGCACCCGCAACCGAGGCGACAAAGTTTTGGGACCACGTTGCCTGTGAGTAATCTTTCAGGCCGAACACGTACTCTTTCGTGAAAGCCGATCCACCAAAGAGCTAGGGAGTAGATGGTAAGGAAAAGCAGAGGCAAGGATGAGGGGGCATACTGCGAACGAGCCGGGGGCATTGCGGGCCATTGTCCAACCCCACCCACGATAGAGGGTGGTGCCCTCCTCCAGGAATATGCGGAGGACGCCACGCCCACGGAATGCTTCCGGATTGACTTGGCGTTTGATCTTGAGTGCATCAAGAGGAAGGAGGACCTAACAAATAGCGTGAAAACCTATATAACCACCAGAGTCGTCGAGGCATACTACTTCGCCTATTCCTGTCATGCTGTGTCATGGGATGTCATGCCGTGGACCAAAAAAGCACAAACTGACACCACATACCTTCCAGCCGTGGCTTGCATCATCATCTTTCCGAACCGCTCGCCAAAGGTGTTCGTGAAAAAGTCCTTGTAATTCCGCAAGATGATGTCATTAAACCATGGCTGCCCGCCGAACTTGTATATCCGTTGGGAGACCTTGTATCCTGCCGCATATCCGAGGCCAGGAAATAGGGAGAAAAATTTGCGACCGACAGAGGTTGTGGCGTATTCGCGAAAGATGATGGTGTTGAGTGATGAGAACGAGACCTGGAAGGAGGTCAAGTGGAGGCATGGGCAGCATGGGAAACAACTACCTTGGTCTTGTTGCTCATAAGACGTTTCGCCACAGTGTCTACCGGGTGGAACACCAAAAGCTCGGCGACACCTGCGTGCCATCAATCGCTGCACGACTATCGTGACATTGCAGACAGCTCACCGGACGCGCCCGAGCCAAGAACACGCGCCGTGCCCGACTCTTTTCCCTTTCCAGAATGTGAGGGCGACATGGAGGTAGAGAAAAAGGTACTCGAGCTCGAAATTTGTACGGCGGTACAGGATGGACTCGCTCAATACAGGAGTTATGTAACTTACTACTTCCATTTGGAAGGTGACCACAAGCCCGACCGTGACCCGCAGCGTGCTAAACCTTATCGTTGAATCCACACGAATGGGGAGACACGAAGGCGATTCTACAACTGATTCCTCGACCAGGATGTGATTACTGCGACCGTCCGTCGAGGAGGAGGTCACGAGAGTGGAAGCCTGAAGTTGATTCATGACGTCGATTACTAAAAACAGGCACCCGTTTCGAGACCGGGAGGCGATACAGACTACACATTCTCTTCCGATCTCACGACGACGGAGCCATGGCGAGCCTGTATTCGCAGTCCCAAAAGGACGTGCTCGACACCATCCGTGCACAGTTCACCGTGTCAGAGGACACACTCCTTGGCATCACAAATACGTTCTTGAGCGAAGCTGCCCAGGGGCTCGCTAGCTATGGCTACCCCATGGCGATGATGTAGGTATCCATCGTTACTGCGGTACACTCTCTCATCCAAAGCACTCAGTCCGACGTTCGTCAAGTCGGTCCCAGATGGATCCGAGACGGGGCACGTCCTCTTTAACTCCTCCGTGCTCCCAGCTCATCTAGCCCAACAGCACCTTCTTGGCCCTTGATCTGGGTGGTACCAACCTGTATGTCGATTGTTAATCGTTCCTAGTTATTCCTCCTGAACGAGCATCCCAGTCGTGTGTGCGAGGTAACCTTGCACGGAAACAAGACTTTCTCGCTCCGCCAGCAGAAATACAAGGTCTCCGAGGCACTAAAGACGGGAGAGGTCACCGCGCTTTTCGGTACGCATGTATCGCACTTTTTTCCGCAAAATGTGACAAGTTTTCTCAAGATTATCTCGCCGACTCCGTCGATACGTTTCTCACCGACTGCGGCTCGCCCTCGGGCGACATCCCACCCTCACTTGCACCCAACGGCCACGACGCCATTATCGATTCTGATTTGTCGTACATTCCCCTTGCCATCACATTCTCCTTTCCCGTAGAACAAACAGCTCTTGATTCCGGCACCCTCTTGACTTGGACAAAAGGATTCTCGGCCAAAAATGCCATCGGAAAGGACATCGTCAAGCTCCTTCAGGATGCGTTTGACAAGAAACACATTCATGTCAAATGTGTGGCCCTCGTGAACGACGTCAGTACCGCATATCCAGTTTTCTCTCATTCAGTTCTCTTTGGCTTTACGTGGTCATCCTGACTGAGATGACGGTGCTTGCAGACTGTCGGCGCCCTCCTGTCACGGGCATACACGTCAGGGGGGTGTATCCTTGGCGCCATCTTTGGTACCGGCACAAACGGCGCGTACGTGGAAGAAGTAGCGAACATTACAAAACTCGGAAATGCACCAGCCGCTGCAGAGGGTGGTTATATGATCGTCAACACCGAATGGGGGGCTTTCAATAACACGGTACGTTTCTTTCCCTAAATCGTTTGGATTGTCGACGTCATGATCTGTCCAACATGAAGCGGTCCGCACTTCCGACAACGCCTTTTGATAACAAGCTTGATCGTGAATCCATCAATCCCCGCTTCCAGGCATTCGAGAAATTTATTTCTGGAATGTATCTCGGAGAAGTTACGCGGAACATCCTTCTTAGCCTCGTAGACGCTTCTCCAAAGTCGTTGCTTTTTGGAGGACATTCGACCCCATCCTTGAACAGGCAATGGGGACTTGATACAGCGGTATTAAGTGAGATCGAGGAGACATGGCAAGGAAATAGGAAATATGCTTCTGGCCAGGCTGATATTGCAGGGGTCTCTGACGAGCAAAAGTTGAAACACATACGGGATGTTATCGTGCAACGTCTTGGTTTTGCCGATGCCTCTAATGTCTCGCTAGCGGATGCGGATGTTGTCCGGCAAATCTGCGAGATCGTGGTCACACGGGCAGCGCGTCTCAGCGCTTGTGCTGTCGCTGCAATTTTGGTACAGACTCGCCGCGCCCGGTGCGCTGGGAACGAAACGCCTCTCCCAGGCCCCTTGCGAGATGATGGAAAGAGGATTGGCGTCGGCGTAGATGGGAGGTCCGCTTTCCCTTTGTCTATGCTCGCTTTTGATCGATGACCGATTGCCACTAGTTTGGTCGAGTTGTACCCTCACTTTGAATCCATGCTGCGGGAAACGTTGCGCACGTTGGTTGGCTCAGAAGTAGAGCGCCGTGTTGACATTGGTCTAGCCAAGGACGGCAGTGGCGCTGGGGGTAAGTCGGACCGGGTTGCCTTGGGCGCATCTGATGATCACTCCACCATAGCCGCATTGTGTGCCCTGGTTGCACAAAAGCAGAGCATGGCCAAGCAGGTACATGAGCACGGCAGCGCAACCGACACACCCCAGATTCGGCCCGTGGAGAACAATGCACACCTCACCTCATTGTCATGATGTCATGCGATGGAAGCAGGACAGGGCGCGTGTATTTGTACGTACTTGTATCCCCAATCCCGCGACCGTGTATTTCCTCGGGTTGCATTAGGCGCCGTGTGTTCAATTGAATGTTGTATTTGGATACATTGTCCCCTCGAGGAACGCCGGGAGGGGGACCTATAGGTGTGTCACTGCCATATCGTGACATCGGACGTCATCGACATCACTATAACTTGGGTTGTATGGAAATTATACTGCTTGCTATCGTACATAGTGTACACAGCTTCATCCGTCAGATCTTCAGTCTCGTATATGATCCAAGAGCATGCAAACACATAGCATGACAACGGAGAAAGGGAAAGATGAACATATGGTCTCACACGAGCATCATCCTCTGCATCATCTATATATGCGGGTAAGAGATCGCATGGAACGGGGCGCTCCGCAATGTTGGCATTGCGAAGCGCAAGTAACAATACAATGATTTGGCCGAGACAATTATGCGTGATGGCGATCAAGGACGAAATTACAGGCATGAGTGAAGCCAGCACGAAGATTATCAGCATTTTTCGTGTACAGACATCCCCGTTGCTGAGTATGATTTAGCATTCCTAGGCGGGTCAGTCAACTTCAGTGATTTCCCAGTGCGACCGAACTCACCGATAATGATGCATGCGACGAGCCGGAGCAACTCAACGTCAAATTGCCATGATCAATACCCATAAGACGCTCGCGTGGTCGTGGCACCGCTAGCCCCGCCCTTGGAAGCCATATTCATGCTCATGCTGACAGGTTGTCCGTTGGACACAACTCCGTTCACTGCGTTTGGTGGTACGACACCAGGTCCCACTGTCGGCCCACCTGGCCCAATGACAGAACTGCCAACGAGTGCCGAGAGACGAGATATTTCTTCTCGTGAAGACACAAGCGCAGATGTGAGTCGCTCGTTTTCCGTGGTGAGATATTCGACTTTTGTCTGGAGGGAAGCTAGCCATGCCTTCTTCCGTTGGCGGCATTTTAGCGCAGCTGCATGAACATCAGAACGCTATACGGTCAAAACGTATGAAATTCGGACCCTGTCTATTGCGTTCCAAGAAGTTTCTGCGCTTTTCCTCCTCGGTCTCTGGCTTTTTCTGTTTGGTCTTAGTACCGCCGGACTGATGTTGGTGATGTTGGATCAGATCATCTTCATCATCTTCCTCTTCCTCTTCTTCCTCTTCTCCCGAGTCTCGACCCCTGTCGGTGCTGACGCTATTCACGGTGTTTGCACGGGTGCGTTTCGTTTGAGCGGTCGGGGGCACTGCGGACCGCGCGGCAGGAGGAGGGCTGCCTGTGTCGTAAGACTTGCGTTTCGTCCCTCTGCGGCCATTGGCAGGCACAGGAGCTGCACCGTTGGCACGTGCCTGTGCTTCCTCACGTTTCGTGAGTTCCTGGTGGGCCTGAGACAGCAAATACAAGCCATTTGCGGCGGTACTTGCTGCATTATTGGTGCTGATGTAAGTAGCGTCATTCTCCTGATTCGCTGTTACTGAGGTGGAGAGGTGAGAGCTCGTTGCAGGGGCATGTGTGGTGGCGGTGTATTGGTTAGAGTTGTTGCCAAGTACACCGTGTATCGCGGAGAGCGTATTTGGAGTGATGGTCGCGTTCGCAGGGCCAGAAGCGCCGTTGTTCATGAGTGCAAGGAAAGCGGCGGTGTTTGGGGAGGGAGGAGGAAAAGAGACTGGCCCGCCGACGAGGGGTGTTAGGCCAGTTCCTGGGGTGAGACCCGTGCGTGGAGTGAGGCCGGTCCGAGGAGTGAGACCGGTACGAAACGAGGCGGGGTCAAAAGGGAGATGGGGAGCGGAGTCGGAACCCTGCTGTGGCCCTGCGAGCATGGCGGGGGAGAGCGGGCCGGCGCGAAGGGAGTTTGCGAGGGAGGTCGAAAATTGCCAGTTGTAGCTTTGGTCGGAGGGGGAGGCGATTGCGGCGACGGGGGGAAGGACTGTGCGTGGGGAGGAGCGGCCGGCATCGTTCTTCGGGTGCGAGTTGGAAGATGCCGAGGGAGGTCTGTCCGGCTGAGAAGTGCGGGAGGAGTGGTTTGAGGCGGGGCTGGCCGAGTCTCGGCGGGATGCCGAAGTGTTGCGAATATGAGAAGGGCGGGAGAAGGACTGCTCGAACGGGTTGGGTTCCAAATCAAAGTCAGAGCGGGTCTGCCGAGCGGGCTGCCGATGTGGATGGTGTTGCTCGGCAGACTGGGCGGCCGAGGGGGACTCGCCATTCTTTGTCGGAGTGCAAGGCATGTATGACGAGGCAAGAGACGATGACGACAGAGGCGAGCGAGTGACGCACACTCTGCTGACTACACAGCCTGCTCATTCAGTTTCAGCTCAGACTCGCTCTGGACCACAGATACTTGCGTTTCAGTCAACTCTCGAATTTCGTGGACACTCGTACTATCGTCGTCTTCGCTGGCCCGTGCGCAATCGCCCGTTTTCCGAGTAGAGGGTGGCGAGGAGGAATGACGACGTCTGACGTAGTCGTGTTATATTCGACTTCAAGCGGAGTTCAAATGAACCGCACCGTCGTCTTCTTTTTCCCTATCGCAGATCCGATATTGATCTGATGCACGTCATCCACGCTCCTTATTCCCCCGCATGCACCCTCTTCTCCTCCTCCCCCTCCCCCCTCCACGTACAATCCATGTATATACCCGTGTGACCCTCCGTCGACCCTTGGTTCTAATACAAACACGAGGGCATACCCTCTCATACATTGTGACGTCATTGGGCCAACGCATGTTGCGCCTCCCATGCGGCGCAGACCGGTGAAAGATACCATCCACCCCAACATCGGATCACCAATTGCAATATCGCTGGCATTCTCGACCAGCATAGATACAAACCGCCGCCCATTCTGCCAAGCAAGCGAATGAGCCACTTATACTACACCGACTCACGCTGAATCGCATTCCAGTCCAAACCCTGACAACAATCAGCTATCACGTGCGTTTTACCCACTAGCCCAGCATGGAAGGCTTCTTCCCCTCTGATCCTATGCCGCGTTGGAGTCAGGACGATTAGGCGTGGAAGCAATGTGGTAAGTCGCCTTCCATCAAGTACCACCTTTGACACCACTTTGCATGTATGCACAAGTTGTGCCCTATCTCACTCGCGGGGACTCCGAGGGATGGAATAGAGGAAGGGGAAAGTGAGGTCCGGAAAACGCGGAATCCATCGAGAAAGATATTCTGCAACTTGGGCCGTACGCGGATTCTTTGGTCATGTCAACTCGATTCAGACCCATCTTCATGGATGGATAAAAGCAGTCCTCCCGCGCGTTCAAAGTGCGAGTACGCTGGTAGGTGAGCACTTCTAGGTAGGCATGAACGCTGCTAACCAGTTGTGAAAGGCTCAGACGATCGATAGTTACCCTCACTGAGAGGGACAATATGCGCAACCTGTTGGTATTCGAAAAGGAGTTCCGGCTGAATCGAAGCACCTCGCTAGACTGACCTCTGGTCCTCTGCGTCGACAATTGTTCTTTGGTGACATCCGGTCTGAAGAGGGTGGAGTTTCTGTGCTCCGAAGGTGCCTTGGAACACGTCCGCTTTTAAACCCTGGGAGCTACCAAGATACGAGGCCGTGGAGTGTGGCGCGGAGCGGTGCGCGAGATATTGGGCAGATACGTCATTGGGGCCAGTGTCTTGCCAGATATTGCTGTAGCCTGGTCACGGACATTAGCTCCTTGTTCCAGCTTTCCATCATTGATGGGAGTCCCGATGTCGGACGGGCTTTGTAGGAGCTGCGGGGCATCTTCATACATGCATAGCTGATAGTAGCGACAATAATTAATTCGTCGGCAGTTCCCGGCACCACTTCCTTCCAGACTTGCAATTCCGAGCCGCCTCTGTGCGAACGACTCCGTTGCTCTCTGTTACCCAATCTACCTATTAGGCCATGGCATCCAAAGCAGCAGCAGTCGCCGTTGTAAGTTTATCTCTAGGTGTTTTAGCAATTTGTTCAACCTCGCGCAAACAGGATTTCACCCGAGTCTATACAACGCTTGGACTGGGGAAAGGTTTATATCTTCTTTTGGGATGTTCCATTGATGCTCACAGTCGCCGTTAATAGAGACAATTGCTGCTCTCCAGGCGTTCCGAAAGCGGCACGGCGACGCTCAGCGTATTCACGCACAATACGCCTCCCAACCAACTTCAGTCGACTTTGCTCACTATCGTTCTGTCCTGAGAAACACCTCGATTGTCGATGAGGCCGAGAAGCTACTAAAGGACTTTAAGCCTATCACTTACGACGTCAATGCACACATCAAGGCCATTGAGACGTTTGAGGCCAAGGCGGTCAGCCGTCATGATCTCACCAACTGAATATTATCTCACATTTGATATACTCTAGGTCGAGAAGGCCAAAGAGACCGCCCAGAAAATTGACGTCGAGTTGAAAGACCTCCAGGTCACTCTTGCCAACATCGAGGAAGCACGTCCATTCGAGGACTTGACCGTAGGTTTCCCTCGTTGTCGATGAACCGGTATTCAGGTCTTGTTGCAGATATCTGACTTTGAGGATTCTCACCCACGGTTGGCGGAAACTGTTGACACCATGGTACAGAAAGGCAAATTCAGTGTGCCAGGTAACTTCTCGTACATTTGCTGTCGAACACTACTAATTCGTCTCCAGGTTACAAGGAAAAGTTTGGCGACCTCTCCCTCGTGTAGACCTTTCTGTTTTGTATATCCCTCCGATAGAATTTATTGATGTCCTGGGTGAACATATGTAGCTGACTAAGCCAATATGCATGTCAATGCTGTGCTCAAGCACCCTTTTGCTCAGGTTACACGACCGTCATTGTCCTCGTCGCATATAATGGCGTCCCGGCCCCCCTCGCCTTCAAGAGTGGATAATTCCGCAGGCATGGGCTACTTCTCTACATCATTCGAGCGATTCCTTCGCGATGATATCTCGGACTGGGCTGGAGCGTTTACTTTGCTTGGTGCGTAAACCGTGTTTCTCTGTGGCGAAATATAATGGAAACGTTCGCGTGTAGATACTATGGAGACATACTTTGATTCACGTTTGGATCTGCTTCAAAGGCAGATCCAAAAGCACAGCGATAGGCTCAAGATGAAAGCCGAGGAAGCACTCAAGAAACGCGCACAGTCTGGCGACGTGTTGGCGGAGAACCTCGAGCGCGAAATCAAAAACTTCAAGTTGAAGGTAGTTTTCGGGTCACCAGTATACCCCTACTGTTTTGACCACCGGTATCCAGGTTTCTACGCGTATGCAATCGCTGCTGGCATCATGGCATTCCGCAAAAGTAATTCGAACGCGTGAAAAGGTTTCGTTCTTCTTTGGTGTGATGTCGCTATTGGTGTCGGCACTCTTATTTGGGATGGCCCCAGAGTATGAACTTCGCCTCGCTTATCTCTAAAGATGCTGATGGCATTGCGTTCTAGGTGGGTTCATGTTGCATATACCGTTCAGGGGTTGTACCTACTTCCTCTCCGCGCTTATATCTACAAGAAGCGTCACTGGCACTACTTCCTCTTTGACCTCTGCTACTACGTCACAATCCTCAACTTCATTTACATCTGGTTTCTTCCGTCCAGCACAGCGTTGTTCATGGCATGCTACTGCCTCTCGCATGGTTCTCTTGCGAGCGCAGTCATCACATGGAGAAATAGCCTCGTATTCCATGACTCGGATAAAGTGACTTCGCTGTTCGTTCATATCTATGCCCCATTCACGTTCACTGTAATACGGTGGGTCATCAAAAACCTTGTTTTATGAGTTGATCGTGAGTTTGGTATAGGCATTTCTATCCCGGGGCAGAACAGCGTTTCCCTGCATTGACGGCACTACCTCATCTGAATCCTGGTCACGCACTATCTATCAGTGGCGCTATCTGTAAGCTGATTCCCTAGATTTCTGTTGTACTGACCTCGAACTTCCCTTCTTTGACAGATCTTCTTTGGCAATTGTTGTATTGGAAGGTGACACAATCTAGACTTGTCATGCATTCGAACTAACTCGATACGTGTAGTTCGTTTATGTAGACCGACGTACGAAGATCGAATCTGGGCAGAGGACAACTTCCTTGTCGTTTCTTCTCAACGACAAGCGCGGGGTAATTGGGCGTGCACTCGATAGGACACATCCAGAAAAGCGCGAAGCGTATTTCATGGCAGGTCAACTGGGCAAGTACCGTTTCGTCCTTTCAAGCAGTTGATACTAATGCAGCATAACGCAGTGTATTCTCTTCTGACGGAGTTGCCGGCGGTGTATCTGTTGTACGACAGTCCTCGGTGGAGTGGCACCTTTTTGATTTTGATCTTTGCTGTGAGTGTGTGGAATGGCGGAGGTTTCTATATTGAGGTCTTTGGTCGCAAGTGGGTCTAGCCCTGTCATTCATTCCCTTCTTTGCGCCGACCATATTGAACCTACAGATTTGAACGTGAATTGGAGGCGCTGCGCAAGGAGCTGGCAGAAAATAACAATCGCTTCGGTCGCTCTAGCCCACCCCTGACCGACGTGGAATCTCTAGGAGGCACGCCTTTCATAGAACCCAAGGCACTCCCCCACGTCGGTGCAGATGTCGATAACAATGCCTCGGAAGAAAGGAAGGATCGATAACCCTTTGACAGCTACCGGCCGTCACATAGAGAGCAGTATTTCTAAGGACGTTTAATGATGTGGTATGATATGACATTTTATGTTTGGCCACGATGTATTATTACTTTTTGACCCAAGGTCGCGGATATGATTCTATGCTGCCGTTGGTTCTACTTTGCCTTGTCCCGTCTCTTTTGCCATGACTAGAGGTACAGCTGTGAAGCACTCCCATCGTATACCACTCGTAATCCATCCACTGAATATGCATCCTTCACCCAATAGTCGCGCTTTCGCTGCTTGGTAATGCATCACGCTTTGCTTCGCTTCAAAGTATGTACACGTTTCCGTGGGATGCAATGGAAGAGTAAAAGGCTGTCCGTCACTGCGGAGCGCAAGCACGGTATCACAGTAGAGCTTGAACATGGACGACTTTGATAGCCGCGGTCTATATCGTGATGAGCCTAGGGGGAAAGATCAGATAAACAATCAAGTCCCCTACCTAAACATGGCCTTGAGGCGATGTTTGGGTGGAACACCCCGTCGAAGGCCGTTGATCAGAATCTCGTGCGGAAAGGAGGAATCCGCGATCCAGCACAGTGCTAGAGTGACGCGTCATTCCAGTAGAAAGGACATGGAACGAGTGTTACATTCGTTGAACGGGCGGGCGGTTCCAAGAGGAGCCACCGACAGCTTGGAAAACTTGAACGGGATCGGAGTAAAGATGACATCTGGCTGGCAGACGTAAAAAGGGAGCGGCAAGGCTAGCGTCGTCGTCCAGATCGGCAAAGTCATTTCAGAGACGACAATGGACATTTACCTGAGACGCTCGATAGACGTCCCCAGAACGCCCTTTGGCAGTCGGCAGCCACATCCCGTTGGAGGTGTTCAGACACTTCTCCGATGATGATCTTGGAAATGTAGATTGGGTGGAGGAATGCGGATCCAAGGGAGCCTTGTATCCCGAGTACGTTCCACCGCGCGATTTTATCGCTGCATGACATGCACAACGTCGGCGGGGAATCGGCCCGTCCTGGTTTCGTACGCAGCACACCTAGCAAGGCGTAGTTGTCCCGGCCTCGGGAGGCGACGCCCTTGGGCAACGGATCGAAGGCAACAGCGTCCTTGATCTTTGCCATCGCATCATCTTGATAAGAGGCGAGAAAGCGCGTGGACGCGTCGCCGCCTTGAGATGGAGCGAGATGTGGAAATCAGCATTCCTCGAACGCGATCATCAGAGATGGAAGTTATAGTACATGGCGGTGTTGATATATACATGGTCACCCGAACGCCATGTTTGAGACGAAACGTTCCGCTCGAGCTGTCCCTGGTAAGCCAATGGGAGTGTCCGCCTCGTACGACGTATCGCCCTATTTCTTCGAGAAACCAGCGGAGTGCGGAACGGCGCGCGAGGACTTCTGCGTGAGAGTCGTGCAATGCATCTCCCTGCTCTGGAAGGCGATCCTTGGGGAGACACTTGGAACCCGCAGCGAGTGCGATGACCCGTGCTGGGAGTTCAGGATCGGGGGAGATCAAGGCAAAGGCAGCCAGGATCGTGTAGGTGCCATCGACCGGTCTGTGTCCAAGCGAAGCGTACATTCCGAGTATCTCTTGGACGACGTCCATACCATCAACACTGCCCCCGCATCCTGTGTACCCCTGTACCCTGCAAGTTCCGCATCTTTCCGACACCCGGTCCCTTTGACAGCAAGTCAAGGTCGCCGCCTCCCCGCAGTCCCACAAGATATGAATCGCTTCCGTATCGAGTGCGGGTGCCCCACACACAAGTTCGTGGTAATGGTAAATAACATTAAATGAAGAATCGATACATTGAACACGGTGTTTTACAACAGCCGACATGAAAAAGGTATGAACCTGGATGTACAGTGCTATAGAGGGCAAGGCGTAGTATGATAAGTGAACAGAGGATGGAGAGACTCCCTCTATTGGGTACTCATTTTTAGGTGCCACATTCCAATGGAGAGTTCTTCCAGATATTGCATCTCAATTCGATCCCACCGGATCGGTATAACATTGGCCTGTGGACGAAAGCGGTGTTGGAAATGATCTGATGCAGATAAGGAGACGAGACCCCGAACCTGAAGATAATGTGAAACAGCCCGTCCCACCCGTCTGGCGAGCGATTGCATGTCGACATAGCCAGCGTATCCGTCGACTGGAATCTCATAGTTGAGTGGGGGATACCCGGGCCACTACAAGGAGTGAGCCGTGGGTCGCGAAAGAGAGACGAGACTTGCCCTCAGATTCACGTAGACCTTGCCTCTCATGTCTACGCCGAGGTCCTGAAGTGTAAACGAGTCCGAGTCGGACAGTCGCACGTTTGCCTGTGCTTCGCCAATCGTGATGCCTGCTCGAAAGGCACCCTTGCGCTTGAACTTGAGGATGCGTCCAAACCCTCTGCGGAGGGGATCGACCATATAGCCGGGAGAGGTGTACGATAGTGACGATGAACGACGAGATCTGGTGAACATGGGTAAAGACGGATAAGGGCTGATGGATGTACGACGATCTGCGTAGTATGGATCATGGTAGGCGAGGTCGTCGTAAGCTACATGGCGATGAGAACACGTTCAGAGGAGAGTATGAGTCGCACATGAGATGTGAGGATTGCTCAGGTTGCTTCCAGCGTACATGGAATAGGCAGGTTGGGAGTAGGCGGGTTGGGAGTAGGACTGTGGACGTGGTCAGCGGAATGGCAAGCAAAGAGACACGGACTGACATGGAGGATGGGTTCTGTTGGGACATAGCTCAGGGATCCTCGCCGAGACCTGGGGGTGTAGTACGGGTCGTAGTAGGACATTCTTGCGGGGGAGTGAAAAGGGTACGACAGTCAGACGGGGTCTTTTATACGGTTGCGGCTGGGCTGCCTGTGCCTCGCGGACGCATCGAGGTGGTGCGGGCGCAACGTTTCCGGATCTGAGTAGGGCCATTTGAAAATCTGGTCGATCTCCTTTACGCGACGGGAAAGCGGAGCACCGTGTCCTAGTATATAAAGGACTCGCCCGTGATATCATCAGAACAAGTTGCTTGGTCGGTCTCGCTCGCTCTTGGAAACAGGCCTCAAGGCAAACACGTTCCAGCGATCAGCGCCGTCGCTGATAGCCGTGGGGGTCGCGTCAAGCTTCCTCGTGCAATTGCTAGAAGACTGCGCCATGGCTGGCACCAGCTACTCCATCAAGACGTCAGCGGTTGGAGTAGCCCGTTTTATTCGACACCCATAACTGGACGTCGCAGTGTCGACCAGATCGAGGGGTCTCTCACGAACATCGGATGTGACCCCACGTCCAACCTGCGGGGCTTTGCGGCGGCCGACACAGCACTCGATGCGGACTGCTGTATGGGAGAATGCAATTTCTACCCATCACTATATGAGGGCGGCGCGCTGTCGTGATCGATCAAAAGTACTGCGGTGAGGGCGGCGTTGTGGTCGCAGTTGAGCTACCGCAAAACATCACCTGGCGGGCTATCAGTGAAAGCACATCCGTGGATACATAGGTGTAGTGCAAAATATATCTCTAGACAGTGTACTGTAAAGGTCCTCAAGAGTGTCCAAATCAAGAACAATGCAATATAAATAAATGCTACACGAGTCATCATGTTTCAAGGCGTGAGTCGATCGTTCTGTCGGTCGAGTCGTGAGCGCTTTGGCACCGAACCAGTGCAGATACTTACCAATCGCCCGCACTATCCAGAGGTAGCTCAGAGCATCCCAGCATTTCGAATATGACGTCCCAATCTAGGGGAAAGTCGGGTGGAGGTATCTGCGGAGACTCGAGATGTTCCACGCTTTGAACGGGAGGACTAGACGACATGTCTCGTTGAAGCTGCTGAATCGTGGGCAACGACGTGTTGGTCAAAAGTCCCGGTCGCAGGTCCAAGGACGTGCTATTGCGGGGGGCACGAGGTCCCCCGGGCTTCTGTCTGCGTACATGACGACGGTGCGAATCTTCAGCGAGTGTTTCGCGTGCGTGAAGGGGAGATAAGGACGACGAGACATAAGAATCTGATGACTCGGTCGAGGTAATCGAATGAATGGTGGACCGTCGAGACAAGCCTGGTCCTACAATGGACCAAAGAAAAATGTCTCGATGCTCATTTGATGAAGAACAGGATGACGGTATCCAGCTAAAGGGACGAGGTCCCCTCACTCGCGACTGCCTGCGTCTATGCATCGAGGTCCGAGAGTCGTCCATTTCGAATGAAACTGTTCCAGCATTCAATGGGGAGAAGAAAAGCTGAGAGTGCACTGTACTTGATGGAACGTTGATTGGGGCTGGAAATCAGAACCTCTTGAATATATATACAGGTCCCATCCTGGAAAACCAGTTCTAGTTAGTTGCCGGTACGGGAAAATTTGAGACACAGGGTTGTTCCCTCGACGACACCGCCTCTCATTGCACGGTCATGATCGGTGTTGAAGCGGAATCTGCATCAAGGAGGCGACTTACATAAATGTACGGTCCGAGACTACTAGTGCGACGTTTGCAAGTAATCCTAGAATGTGAGGAACCGCGGCGCGTTGATCTCTGGTCATATCGTTTCACTTGCAACCGACGTCTTGAACAAGCGGGCGAGGGATCGTTGAATTCGTTCAAGTAAAGGCTCTCCCAGGAATAACCGTATTCAACATTATCTCCTCTACGTCATGATGTCAGACTCTCTCGATCCAGACCTATCCAACGAAATCGCCTTGGATGAAGTCCTCGACGCCCTCGATCCACTTCGACATTTCAGAACTGACGAGAGCCATGGGGATGACGCGGAGGATTCACAGAGCATTGTTCCCGTTCAACCACGATCGACGCAAAATGAACGAATCCGTCTATCATTCCCTGATCACGGATGTCCTGCTGTCATACACATCGAGCTCAAGGTGGACGCAAGCCCTGGCTGTGGGGGAATTGCATGGCCAGCTGGCGAGGTTCGCAAATCTATCTCAGACACGTTGCCCTAAAAGACAACCCAATGGCAAGGTCCTCGCTAATTACCTAACCATTCGTGGAGAAGCGTATTGCAAGGGAAGAACAGCCTTGGAACTCGGGAGCGGAACTGGCCTGGTCGGTTTGGTTGCAGGGAAGCTCGGCGGAAAGGTCTGGATTACTGACCAAGCGTCAGTCTGCAATTCGGTTGCTCTGATGCACGCCTGACTCGGGTTGAATACGTAGACCACTGCTAGATATCATGCGCGCGAACGTGAAACTGAATCAACTAGAGTCATCTGTCGTCGTGTCGGAATTAAATTGGTGAGCAGTATATGCCTTATTTGCCATCAGTGGTGACTGTATATCAGGGGTGAAGCGCTGCCTCGGGGAATGCCTCTTCCCGAGCTGATTTTGGCTGCGGATTGCGTTTACTTTGAACCAGCATTCCCACTCCTGGTAAAGACGCTATCTGAGCTGGCGACAGACCGGACAGAGATACTGTTTTGTTACAAGAAGAGGCGCAAGGTATTTCGCTTTTGAACGAAGTGGTTCCGGACTTATTGTTCGCAGGCGGATAAGCGTTTCTTTACGCTGCTGAAAAAGGAGTTCGTTTGGAAAGAGGTATGCACTGCAGGTTCGTTGCCGAGCGCGTCTCAAGTTCATGCAGGTCGAGGACGACCCAAGCCGGGAGAGATACAGCCGGGAAGCCATTTCACTTTTAATCCTGCAGAAGTCCAGAAAAGTCCGGGGATGTTCCCGGGGGTAGGTCATCAAATACAAGCGAAGAGGTGCTGGAAGTTGTGAGAAACCGCGAGCTCCTGAATTTCGTTTACCAGACTATGGAGGTATTATCGTCTTGATCTGTCGTTGAAACGGTCAACGTCTTGTCGAGCACGTTCTGCCGAGACTTGCCTGTAGTCCATGGATGCCTTGTATTTCTTGTTTCAAGGCGTGAGTGACGAGCTTGTGTTGCTTCACGGTCGGTAGGCCTTTGAAGACGTCGCTAGCGATCTTGATTGCAAAGAACGTGCCACATCCTCCTAGGAGTATGCATCGAACCATGCTCATCGAATCCGCGAGTGTGGCACTGACCGGAGACGTCTTGCACCGCGAGTTCCGACGGGGCGAAGCATTGAGTGAGCTTGTTGACTATCTTGTCCTCTGTGTGCGAGGCGGACGAGGTAGACAGCAGTCGGAGGGCCGACCTGGACGCTGCAGCGAGTCGCGACGAAAGCATTGCTTATTGCGGTCACGTGTGTCTAGCGTGATGTTCCTTCGCGCCGTGTGCAGACAAAACTGGAAGCCTCTCCGCTTTCCCGTCTTCCGCTCATATGCCTCACTTCCTCCTCCCAAAAAGCTGCCCGTGTTGGCACCACCTGCAGTCGGTCGCTGGCTTCTCTCTTCGTCCGCACTGGTCTTTGCCGTCATCGTCGTAGGCGGCGTCACCCGTCTCACAGAGTCCGGCCTCAGCATCACAGAGTGGCGGCCCATCACCGGAGTCATACCTCCGCTGAATAGACAGGACTGGAATGCAGAGTTCGAAAAGTACAAGGAAACCCCAGAATTCAAACTGTCTGCCAAGCACCCGCTTTCTCCATACCCGGCTGATACTCTACGACAGGATTAACCATTCGATCTCACTAGACGAATTCAAGAACATCTTTTACATGGAATGGGGCCATCGCGTCTTGGGTCGCATCATTGGCGTCTCATTCGTACTTCCGCTGTCCTATTTTGCGTTCAGGAAGAGGCTTACTGCGTCAATGCCCGTCAAGCTGACCGGCATGGCAATCTTGCTTGGCTTCCAAGGTGTCCTCGGGTGGTACATGGTTAAATCTGGCCTCGAGGACTCCATCATGGACACTCCTGGCGCAGTTCCTCGCGTCTCCCAATACCGTCTGGCTGCGCACCTGGGCACAGCTGTCCTACTTTATGCTGGCATGCTCGGAACGGGTCTAGCAGCCATCAAGGATTGGAAGTATGCACACACCAGCCTCTGGAGTGGATCGAAAACGATCGCATGGCAGGAGGTACTCTCCAACCCTGCGGTCAAACGCTTCACTCGACACTCTCGTGCTTTAACGGCCCTCGTGTTCCTGACAGCCTTGTCTGGTGAGTCACGGCAAAAAGTCCGCATGCCACTCGCTCTCACCTAAATACCCAAGGTGCTTTCGTAGCCGGCCTGGATGCTGGACTGCTATACAACGAATTCCCATTAATGGGAGGTCGCATTGCACCCCCTCTAGACGAACTTTTCTCCACTGCGTACGCCAGGAATGCAGACGGATCCGATGTCTGGTGGAGGAATATCCTTGAAAACCCTACAACTGTTCAATTCGATCATCGCATCCTTGTACGTTTTCCCGCTCTCAACCTTGTTCCGATGTTGAACTTCATTTCAGGCAATGACAACATACATTAGCACATGCCTCCTGTTCGCTCACAGTCGTCGCAGCGTTGTTCGCTCGCTGCTGCCACCACATGCCAAAATCTCAATGACGGCTGCCTTCGCGATGGTAAATGTTCAAGTTTTGCTCGGTCTAGCTACTTTACTGTATCTCGTTCCTGTTCCCGTTGCGGCTGCACATCAGGCGGGTAGTGTGGCGTTGTTAAGTACCATGGTGCATTTACTCGTCGCGCTCCGTCGGCCTGGCTTGGCAGCCCAACTTTGGCGGAATGCTGGGATAGAGACTAAAAAACTCAGTCACAGAGCCTAAAGATCGAGGTCTTTAGTCATCATGTAGCAGGCATACCACCCATACTCAGTTGTTTTTATATTGGTTTTTACCTCTTGATCGAAGCATGATGTTACAGTGAGGCGTATATATAGGTACGTTCAGCCCGACATCTGTACATCTTCGGTTGGTGCAGGGGCTGGAACTGGTCCGTCCGCTGGAGCTTTCTCATCCATACTGTCCAAGTAAAGCCGCACTGTTTCCCCCTCGACGATGCGGAATTTACCCAGAGGAGAAGTAGGTTTTTCGTGGAGGCCCGCCGAACCAATGATACCAATTGAAGTGTTGTTGATGTTGAGTTCCTTGTCTTGTTGGAGCGTCTCGCGGAGGGCATGAAGCCCATGCTTGATAAGCTCCTCAAGGGTACCTTCCAAAGGATAGGTAAATCGCAGCGCCAAGTAATCAAAGACACGAACAATCAGCAAAGTTCTCATAGTGCTTCTCTAGATACGTCTTGGCGCTCTGGCTCCGTGCACCGATCGACATGGCAAAGTACTCGTACGAGTTTCCCGAAGGTGAGAACTCAAACAAGTGGGGCCCCGTTTGATCATGTCCGATGACCAGAAAACCGACACCATAAGGCCGGCGCCCGTATTCTTGCGTGTTCACCTGTGCCTCTAGCCATGCAAGAGATGGTGTGAATGTTCAGAACAACACTACGCGTACTCACTGTCGGCAATGGCGGAAACGAGCCGGTTCACAGGCATCGGACGATTGAAGACCATGCGCTCGCCAAGAGCTTGTTGCCGCATGAAGTTACTAGTGTGGTCGTCATGGATCCAGCACGCCACCAAAGGACACATTGTCATACCTCAAAACGCGTGCATCCGACGTCAGTCCTGCGATTGCAATGCCGACGTGGTCGTCTATTCGAAACATTTTCTGTTGGTACGAAGCCAATTCTCCAGTGGAACGCTGTTGGGAAATCGTAAACGCGCGTGCTCGCAATATAGGACAAGTACACGCACCTTCAGTGCCAACAGAATGGCGTGCGTCTTTGATCGCAAGCCGACCGCTGCAGATCCTTGCTTCACGGCCTCGAGCGCATACTCGACTTGATGGAGACGGCCTTGCGGCGAGAAAACGGTGTTATCGGAGTCGTACGTGTTTCTGAACTGCGCAAGTGGTGAGCATCTCGCGAAATGAAGGGATCGAACTGTAAACGGACCATGATGGTGGGCAAGGACGAGGCCTACAAGGTGACGCGTCCTCATCGGTATCCGGACTGATCACGTGAGATCCAACGCCAAGTAGTAGTGTGTCAAACATGAGCTGGAATAATTAACAAAACATACAAACGAAAGTATAATTATCTATTCGTTTCACCGCGCGCCCTTCTTTTCAGCTCGCCACTCCTTGAATATACCATCGAGGCTCTTGTATATCAAATGCGACGGCAGGCATCTGATTATTTCACCCATCTTCTCTTCAGCCTCCGCCTTGCCCTTGTCGCCACTTGACTTTTGCGCGTACTCAATCGTCATGTAGAACATCGCAAGCACAGCGAGAGAGACGTGCGTCTGCTGTGCCCCGTGCGCTGACGATTGCGAGAACGCGGACAAAAGAGGACCCGAAATACTTGGTGCAGATATGGCAGGCGCAGTTTGAGAAAAAGGCGTGGCGCGTTCTCCGCGAACAAGCCTCAACAATATCTCCAAGAGGTTATCGACTTCAGTCATGTGCGTCTTGAGAAAGCGTTGACGCTCGGTCTGAACTCCCACCGGCGAGTTCACTGCCCAACCCTCGAGGACAGTCCAGATCGTAGGAGCCTGTGGAAAGGTTAGAAAGAGGTGAAAATGACAAGGAATGCACAAACCGGGTCAGGGTCAGCAACTTCAATCTTCTTCTCCCAACCATCCGCCGCGTCGCCGGCAACCCAAAACATGCGCCCAAACATACTTTTCAGCCACTCTTGCACGTCTCCAGATTTCACCCACTTGGGTTCCGACAGAGGCCGACCAGTATCGAGATGAACGATCAGGTGTGCTTTGGATGGAAGCGAGGCTTTCGAAAACGAAGGTATAGTTTCGTCAACATTGCACGGCTCCGGGATAGTGGGCAGAGGCAAGTATGATTTGGTGGCCTCAGAAAGCCCTTCCACCTGCACGTCGTTGGCAGCTGCACAAACTCAATGGGGACCGGACGTACCAGCACGCCTTTCAAACTCTCTTCATCATCCCTATCGAGAGACATATACACCTCGATCCGACCCTCAGCTCTATACACGCGAAGGAATTCGACAACTTCGGCGTCTACAACCAATCGTCTGCTGCCCGCAGCGTACGATATCGAGAGGCGATTTGCGGAGGGTGTCTTCCCCTTTTTAGTTGGCGTGATCACTGGTTGATGCGTTGAGTCGCCATAAGTGGAACCCGACGATGTTGACAATAGCGTGTTAGACGTTGGTGAGGCAGGAGGCTCCGGGAGATGTTCTTGGTCATTGTCATGGGCGAGATCATGAACAGCCTTTTCGTCGGGTTGGGTATGGTCGAAAGCTGAGTCCGCTTGTGTCGCCACTTCCTCCTCCTGAGAGAATAGCTCGTTATCTGGGCTGTCGCCTACGGTAGAGGCGAACGAAGGATGGGGCTGCAATGATTTCGTAGCGGTAACGGTCCTTGCTACGTCGACTACGGAGATCTGTGGATCATGAGGTTCTGCGAGGTCAGCTGCCTCTTTGTCGAGTTGAGGTATATCTGACTGCGTGGCAGTAGCAGGAGGGGGTGCAGAAGCCCGACTAGATGAAACATCAAATGAAGAACTCAACGACGACGAAGACTGCGAAGCGAGGAGAGATGGTTCAACGACAGGGGAACATGCACTAAGCAGAGGCTCGCCCTCGCTCTCAGTGTTGAGCTCTCCGTGTGGGAGCTCGGTGGCCTCTGGAGCAGCGGGCTCTACAGCCTCTTCCGGTGTGGAGATAACGTCCACGTCAGACTGCCTTTGTGATGAGCCAGATGCGCAGTCTTTGGTGATCGGGACTGATGCATATCCATTGCTTGCCGCCACACTGTCATGGTCCCCGGTATCATGAATGGCAGCGGCAACACAATCATCGCCTGGACCAATGCCATGTCCATCAATAAGGGTGCCTTCAGAAGCAAATGTTAGCCACGCGAAGCTTCCATGGTTAGATGGACCCTCCATCCGGGTTCGGAAGCATCCATCAAAGTGATAGTCGAGATCAGTCGGAAACTCACCATTAATGATGTCACCTCCAAGCCCGGGTATGATTGACTCACTGACTGCGACGTGAGGGTCTTCGACACGACTCACACGGAGTTGGTTGTCATCCTCGTCATCGGCGTGCTCCCCATGGGCGCAGACCTCAATGTCAGCAGTATCTCCATCGTCCTCGGCGATGGCAGCCATGAGCCAGTCACCTTCACTAGTAGTCTCGGCAACACTTGGAGCGGCACTACCACGACCCATTCCATCCAGATCAACACTAGCAGTATCGCTCATCTGACTTCCGCGAGGCGGAGGAGGCCGCCCTCGACCCTCTTCTGCGTCACCATCATCATCCTCAAGCTTCTTGCGCTTGCCTTTGCGCGAATCCATGGGCGAGCTCGCATAAGCATAAGAAGAATTGTGCGGAATTGGATGTGAATCATCAGCTGAGACGGGCGTGTGGAAATAAATGCGAATGCGAGACGGTGGTGGAGAGCTGAGCGAAGATTGCTCCCCAACGGGTGGCTCTGCCTTGGCATCAGTCACTGCTGATGCATCGGAACCGGTATGATCGGTTCTATGTGTGGCATCAGCCCGTGCCCCGTTGGAGAGATCATTTGACTGTATCGATTCTTCCTTGACAATAGCACGTGAAGAGTCAATGAGAGAAGTAACATCGTCTTTGCCCTCTAGTTTGACCGCAGAAGGAAGTATGCCCCACGCCCATCCGAGTTCGGGCATCTCGAGCCCCACAATCTTAAAATCTGTGAGGGTGCGGCGATTCTCGTCCTTCTTACCACTACTGGAAAAACTCCCAGACAAAGAATCGCGGTTGGCCGATTGAGTATTTGAACCATCCTGTCGGCCAGCACGACCCGAAGAATGGCTCTGACCCCTTCCACGAAAACCAGTATTGCCCATATTTCCTTGATGGTGTTGTTGATGTCCCCCATTAAACGACCCACCTCTGCGGTTATGGAAATCCTGTTTGTTGCCAAAACCACCCCGTGAGCCATGACCTCGCAAAGAACTTTGCTGACCGCCGCGGCCACCACCACTCATGAACGAGCCACCGCCTCGACCACCACGCTGACCACCTAGCCCCCCTCGGCCCCCCATGGATCCGCCTCTTCCCCGACCGGCGTTCATAGAGCCACCCCGACCGCCCATGCCACCTCGGTTGTTTCCGCCAAGAGGTACATGGTTGGCACCTTGATTCTGGTTCTGGCCGTACATGGGGTTTTGGGGAGTAGGTGGAGGCTGAAACTGTGGCTGAGGAGGTGGACCATGTTGACGTTGCGGACCATGGTGATGATTTGCGGTACCATCGAATTTTTGTCGTTTTGCGGGGGGGAGATGCTGAGGGGGAGAGTGATGTATTCCATGATTATGTCGGGGTTGTTGAGGTTGTTGGGGTTGCTGTTGAGGAAAATATGACTGAGGAGGAGTAATGGTTTGATGTGCTTGCGGGTAGGTCGGCTGCGATATGATAGGTTGAGGGGGTTGAGGTACATATGCCTGAAATCCGACGGAAGCTTGGTAAGGATTATACTGAGGCTGAGGTTGCGGTTGCGGTGGAGGGGGCGGAGCCATCGGTTGTACTGGTTGGTAGTGCTGAGGCTGTTGTTGCGGCTGTTGCTGCTGCCTTTGTTGCCAATGCAGATTCTGACCGCCGTAACCATAGTTTGCGTACAGTGCGCTTTGTTCTGGAGGTGGTCTCTGGGGTTGCTGAGTATTCCATTGGGGGTTATAAGCGACGGGGGCTGCTGCGGTCGAGGTTTGTTGAGCTTGATGTTGTGCGACTGCGGCATTCCAGTACGCAGAGTAGTCCGGGGGAGGACCAGCAGGAGGAGGACCGGGGGGAAGAGGTGGTTGAGGAGGATTAAAAGTAGGTTGGGGAACAAACGGGTTCTTGTTCATGGCAACGGAAAGGTACAATCGTCGTTGATGTCGCCGCCTTCGACGCTGAAGGATGCCTTGTCGTCGTCTGAGACAGCGAGCTCGGCTGCTCCGTACTCATGTCCGACGCTTAGTCATGGATTGGCAATAAATAAATAAATAATCAGAATAATTTACTACTACGCCGCCGTCGTACTACTACCAGCAGGATTAGGCTCGGTGGGGGATGGATGGAGACTTGCAAGCTTGTGGCCACGCTCCTCCTAGTAGATACCCGTGTCGGTCGAGTCATCAGAGGGGTAAAGGTCAGGGGTGCCTACCTCTCGGTGCTGTTTGGCCCTGAAAAGCTCGTCTGCCCGGGCTCTCATCGTATCGACTTTCTGCCTTAGACTCTGAGCTTGTTGCTTTTGGATCTTGAAGAAAGCGTTGAACAAATGCACGGATCAGACGTTGACATTCTCACCTGAACGTCGCTCTGGGCAGTGTGCAGACTTGTCACGGCCTGGTCATGGTTATGCGTCGCCTTCTGGAGCGATTTGATCATGCTGTGTTCCTTTTCCTCCATCCTTTTCAGATTCCTGTCCGCTTTGCCGGCGGCCTTGTCCAGAGTCAGTGGTGTCCCCCGACGACGTCATCCGGCTCACCTTGGAAGCCTTGGCTTCCGACTTTTCGCTGCTCCTTAGCTCCTTCAAAGCACGCTTGTAATCCTTCTCGTCAGCTTGCGCTTCCTTCGCGATGGCCTTTTCCATTTTCTTGACGGCCTTTGGATCGGGAGGGAGCTCTGAGCTCATGATGGATCTGTTTAATGCACGGCGAAAGGGGTTTGTGGAGCCGGGGCTGGCATTTGTCATTAAAATGGTTCCGAGACATACCGCAAAGCGTTGGACTCGACGGCTCGCGCGGTAGGTGCGTTGCAAGAACGGGAAACGGCTCCACCTGGCAACGGGTGACAGGCCAGCGTTGTCAACTCAACTGGGACCATGACATCTCCCCTCCTCATGCCTGCCGACCGCGACCCCAGGCCAGCCAGACATGGCAGCCAAAGCTCAGATACCTCTCAAGAGCGGCCTACGAGGCCTACCGTTCATTACCCCGAAGAGATCGCTCATGTGCGCTCTCCACAATATTTCAACACCCCCCCAAAACTCGACTCTCGCGCACCTTCGTTCACAGGCACGGACGACGAGGACGACGATGAAGATGAGTACGACTGGAGCGCAGACGAGGACCTGGAAGACGAAGAGGCAAAGTTCAGCGAGAAAATGGGCGTAAAGCTCAGAGCTAGGCGCTGGACCGTCTGGCGGTCCGTCCCTTTCTCGTCCGCATGTAAACATCACTGAGTCTCCCTTTCAGCTTGTTCACCGTCTTGTTCTCCTCCCTGATTGGCTCCACATTCCTCGCTGGCATTCTGGTCACTCCTGCCCTCCTCATTCATTTTTTTTGGTATAAGCCACACCCCACTGACTACCGTCACTATGTGGACCTAAACATCGAAGCCTGGCTTTTTTGGGCAGCTGCCAATGTCGTCATATCCTGGGGCCTTGCAATGATCGTAGACATCATACCCGCAATAACACGCATTTTGATCTCGATCTCGTGGGGTCATGTTTCGGAGGAACTCAAGTCCCACATCGAATTATACAATTCTGTCAAAGATACCTTCAAGCCCGTGTTGTACGCCGCTAGCGCTTGGCTCAGCTGGATTATCTTGTTCCAAAATATATTCAATCTTTACAACAGCGGTGCCAATCAAGTTAGTTTTGCCCCGTACACCGATCGCGTGAGTGTCCTGGTAAATTTTCCGGGTACGGTAAGCTAAAGGCATCGGTAGGTTTCTCAAACCATTGAATTCCTATTCTTTTTAGCGCTTGTACTATGCGCCCAAGGGATGCTATCTCATGCCATGGGTACGGAAGAGTTCTTCAGGACATTCGCTTGATCTCACTTGGATCATCAGCCTTTGGATTCCATCGAACTGCTTATAGAGAGCGACTTGAGGAAGTCAGACATAGTTTGCGCGTCATCGAAAAGCTTCGCGAGTATAAACCCCGGGCTCGGCACTACCATAATCGCTCCGGCGGTGCGCATGGTGTGTTCAATCTTGGTTTTATCTACCCCTTCGGCGATAAGGATTCCAACCACCATCAATCCGGTGACGCTCTTTCCCAATGTTACGAAGCCGACGCCGAGGACAGCAAGGGCAAAGGAAAGGAGAAACCAACGAGCTCACCTCTGGACACGCCCGATTTGGAAGGTTCAAGGACACCTACGTGGCACCAAACTTTCAATCCATCTCCCGGTCTCCACGAATATCCACCCTCGCGCAAACGTGCTGTTGATCAGCAACAGGAAGAGTACAATCCAGCCATCCATGCTGCGCGAGTGATCAAGTCGGCGGTGTTGCATGATGCTCGCAATATCAAGGGCGACGACGAGGATCTGAGCGGGTTGAAGTTCGGTGCCAATTCGCTTCAGGAAGCCAAGGTGCAGTGGGATTTCTTTCATGTGGTATGACGTGTAATCCAGCCTGCTATAGCACCTAGCCCGAGCTATTTACAAGACATTTCGCGACCGCCGCAGGACCTATCTGATACCGGCAGACTTCCAGCCAGCGTTTTCTACTCCAGAAGAGACTCAAGTGGCCTTTCGTGTCTTCGATAAAGACAACAACGGCGATATTTCTCGGTCCGAGATCAAGGCTACTCTACTACGCGTCTACAAGGAACGGCGATTCTTGTCACGAAGCATGCGCGATGTCGGGGTGGCTCTCAAAACACTCGATCGCATTCTGCTATTGTTCGCATTCGTCGCATTGTTTTTCATATCGCTGAGCGTGTTTGGCGTGGATGTTACGAAATCGTTGACCAGCGTGTATTCGTTGGGGATTGCGGCGAGCTTTATCTTCAAGAACGCAGCCAGCAACATGTTCGACGCCATAATGTTTTTGTTTGTATCACAGTAGGTTCAGTTCTCTCGTGTTGAGTTTTACCGTTGCTAACCTTGCCCCAAGTCCATTCGATACGGGCGATCGATGTTTCATTGACAGTATGACGTCATCAATGAAGATCAACGATGTCGGGCTGACGTCTCTATAGCCGAGAACCTGATCGTGAAGAGGATGGGATTGTTTGCGGTATACTGCTAGATCCCTGTCGTTCTTTTTTTGTGTACTTATCCTCGTTCTCCAGACAGTGTTTGTTCGCTCAGATGGTACAGAGACGTACTACTCCAACAGCCAGCTGTTCACAAAGTTTATGTGAGTTTTCTTTCTTGGAGACGCGGAGTATCACTGATGGAAAATTGAGAACGAATGTTCGCCGGAGTGATGCATGTGACTGCTTTTCCTATGACGATACTGGACTGACTGCCTTTTCAGAAAATGGTTGAAGGACTCAGTATGCAAGTTGCTTGGCGTACACCACTGGAGAAGCTGGACACACTCGAGAACTGCTTGAACGAATGGCTTTCGACGGAAGAGAATCGATGGTTTCAACCAACCACATCGATCACTTTGCAAAATATTTCGTTTCAGCGTCATCTCGAGATCACCATCACTATCCCTCACAACACGTACGTATATTGAATGAGTACTGGCTCTTATCTGAAGTATGATATCCCTTTCAGGACGTGGCAGTAAGTACATTGGGGTCCCTACTTGAACTGGACCCGCATCTTACGCGTCGTGCCGCAGAGACTGGGGGTTAAAGAATGCACGAAAAACTGCGTTTCATGCGGCTGTTCAGTACTACTGCCGACAACTCGGTATCACCGCATGCGAATCCCCCATGCCGCTTGTCTACCTTGACTCGGAGGCTCAACAACACACATCTGCCATGTCGGAAGCTGAGCACTGCTCACAAGACCACTTGCAAGGGGTAGAAGGGTCTACTAAGAACTTTTTGGGCTTTACACCCCCGGATCAAAAGCAGTTGCTGAGGGCAAGAAAAAGCAAAAGTCGAAAGGCAGCTTTGCGGGGCATTGGTGCCGACAGCGGTGACGGTTGACGCCTTCCTCGTGGTATAGCAAGCGTTGTAGTCCGTGTAACACGTTGCCCGCATGAGGTTCTCTCGTGTTGATTGCAGGGTGAGGGAGACCGCGTGTTGTGATTACGGAATGGAATGTTTAACCTCGAGTATAAATTCCGGCTCGAGTCTTTGGAGCAGGTTCAGTTTCGGTTGCGGCGACTCGTCCAAGGCAATGAGCGCTGCAGATCTTCACGACCTCGAACTCATCTGGTGAGAATTGTGTTAGGGTTGTTTCAACATCCACCTGAAAATTGCTTCCGCTCAGGCCGTCCCTGGACCCAACGGACGTGGTCGTGACCGGCACCTTTGACAAGGTCAGTGCTGCCCCCCATCTCGAGTCGCCCTTTCTCATCCTGCTCACCCGCAGTGGTCGTCTTCCGTCCATCTGGTGAAAGGTGACGATGGGTTTTCTGCCACCGTGAAAGTTCCGCGGGGGCAAAAGGTCGCATACAAGTTCATCGTCGACGGCCGCTGGCGATGTCGGGACGATCGACCTCAGGAAGACGACGGGCACGGAAACATGAACAATGTCCTTCAAACTCCCGGAAAACCCGTACACGACC